>JAQBSW010006743.1:0-46122 GCA_029291075.1 Eudiplozoon nipponicum | reverse complement strand
GTCATTACTGAACAGACACCACATTACATGGGGAAGTGGTATTGAAATGAACATTTATATAATTAAACGAACATTGGTTGCACGGGTGGTGATAACAATTATTATAATCAAGGTTGCGGTCTTGATATAAACACCTGACCCATTAATTACTTACATATGTCAGTATAAACTAAGAATTGTATAGTGTAGAAAAGGCAATTCATCCAGTAGACCGGTTTCGTCCTTATTGGGAACTCATCAAGTACTGGCCAGAATTTGCCGCGGACAGGATACGAACCTGGGCACGTCTGCTGCGGAATCTGGTGCTCTAACCACTGAGCTATCCTGCCGCACACTACACTACACACAATTTTCGGTTATATACTAACTAATGTAACTTGGTTAGTCAATTTTTCCTTTAGGTGGAGCTCATATGGCATCCATTTAGACCCAAAGTTCCAACTAACCATGCCCAATCTGTCATTACTGAACAGACACCACATTACATGGGGAAATGGTATTGAAATGAACATTTATATAATTAAACGAACATTGGTTGCGCGGGTGGTGATAACAATTATTATAATCAAGGTTGCGGTCTTGATATAAACACCTGACCCATTAATTACTTACATATGTCAGTATAAACTAAGAATTGTATAGTGTAGAAAAGGCAATTCATCCAGTAGACCGGTTTCGTCCTTATTGGGAACTCATCAAGTACTGGCCAGAATTTGCCGCGGACAGGATACGAACCTGGGCACGTCTGCTTCGGAATCTGGTGCTCTAACCACTGAGCTATCCTGCTGCACACTACACTACACACAATTTTCAGTTATATACTAACTAATGTAACTTGGTTAGTCAATTTTTCCTTTAGGTGGAGCTCATATGGCATCCATTTAGACCCAAAGTTCCAACTAACCATGCCCAATCTGTCATTACTGAACAGACACCACATTACATGGGGAAGTGGTATTGAAATGAACATTTATATAATTAAACGAACATTGGTTGCGCGGGTGGTGATAACAATTATTATAATCAAGGTTGCGGTCTTGATATAAACACCTGACCCATTAATTGCATACATTTGTCAGTAAAAACTAAGTATTTTGTAGTGTGGAAAAGGCAATTCCTACAGTGGACCGGTTTCGTCCTTATTGGGAACTCATCGTGTACTGGCCAGCATTTGCCGCGGACAGGATTCGAACCTGGGCACGTCTGATTCGGAATCTGGTGCTTTAACCGTTGAGCCATCCAGCCACACATTACACACAATTTTCAGTGTTTATTGCACCATAATTCGAAGCAGACGTATCCCGTCCGCGGCAAATTCTGGACAGTACCTGAAGAGTTCCTGATAAGTACGAAACCGGTTTACTGGATGAATTACCTTTTCAACACAATCTTATTTGTAGTTTATACTGCGAAATCTATTAAATTAATGGGTCAGGTTTTTATATCAAGTTCGCAAATCTCGCAAATCTTCAGAATCAATGGATTTTCCCAATTGTATTTATATTTCTCGGTGAAGAAGTTTGTTTTGTTATAATTTGGAAATGAGCGCAAACCAACTTCAACAAATATCTGTTTTATATACTAAATTTAAACGGATTATTAATATTTATGCTTGAAAAGTTATACAAAATTGAGGAATGTTGAGAAATTTATGTCAAATGGCTGTCATATTCAACTAATCAAGTCTTTTGTTGAGTGAGGAATTAGGACAAATAAACGCTTTTAGACTAGAAAAGAAAGCAATTTACCTAAACTTCTTATTAAATATAGGCGCACTTTGACATACGACGCAGAATAGATTGGGAGCGCCACAAAAACGCACTTTTAATGCAGCTGAACTTTGAGTTTTATCAAAGGTAACACATTTAACTTTACTAGCAATTAAATAGAAATTACCGCTAATGTCAATGTCAGATATCCAACAATGTATTAGGTTTTGCGAACCTAGTAACAAATTAGTTCAGTTGTGACGAGAAGGATAACCCAAAGGCAGCATGAACGGAAAGTATAATCTCACGTGCACATTCGTTTCGTGCTTACTGGAGACTCATCAGTAGGAGCCGGTATTACGCCCTTTAATCACTATATATTTGGTCGAAGTATGTGGGAAAAATGGCTGTACATTCTCCTAGACGAGCTTTTAAACCGTATTATATATATATATATACATATATATATATATATATATATATATATATATATATATATATATATATATATACTTTTTTGATACTTGTGGAGAAAATCGAAATGAAACGCTTTTCGTATTTGGCAAAATTTCTTTTTGTCTATACACGTGGAACTAGCATTATTAATTTTATTAAGACTTACATTAGAATAGTTTCTACGCATTTCACTTACTAGTAGCTTAATAAATTTTAATGAATAGTTACTCTAATTTTAAAAATGATTCTTTCATTAAAACTGAACTGTTATTTCCCAAAGTCACTTCCCGTTAACGGGCATAAACATCACCTGTTATTGAGCAGCATTTAGCCTGGAGGCCTACGGCTAGTGGCTCAATAGTCAATAATCTGTCTTGAGTAGCATGAGAATAGCGATAAAGTCACTGTAGTCTGACGATTATTCGGAAGCGTTAATTTCCCAACATTACTACATTCTGAAAAGTCTGCCATCAGCCACTGATTTTTTCAGTGCCGCTAATAAGTTATGTTCAGAATATTTTTGAATTAACAGTAGATACATTCCAAAATGTTAATT
Organism: Eudiplozoon nipponicum; assembly: GCA_029291075.1. Classification (NCBI taxonomy): domain Eukaryota; kingdom Metazoa; phylum Platyhelminthes; class Monogenea; order Mazocraeidea; family Diplozoidae; genus Eudiplozoon; species Eudiplozoon nipponicum. Next base: position 43,401 of record JAQBSW010006743.1, on the reverse strand, counting down.
GCAATTCTTTATTAACAAATCTTAGTAATTTTTAATAAAAGTTTTTTACGTATATTACTTTATTTTTTAATTAGTGTTTATTTGCTTACAAATGAACATTTATCGGAACTCAGACCATGTAATTTGAGCTTTCAGACAATCTCGTCAATAAGGAAGTGTGTTGACAAAACAACTAATGGAATTCACAAATTTCATAATTGAATAATCATCTCGGGGCTATACATTATAGAATAAAATCCAATTTAATGTTTGAAATTTAAAACGTACATTTGATTTATTAAAATCCCATCGCCAATTTCTGGCCAGACATCAGCCTAACGTAATCCACATTTCTTGCAAGGCTTCAAAAGCATCAGCGATTTCGAGAAATTCGCAAGCAAGGTTTTCTCTGCTTATTAATGCTTTCATTTTACTTATAAGATAATGGCTACATAAACTACCAACTCCGCTAGTAATTCTACCATGTAAGTAAAATAAAGATAGTGTTGAAAAGCAACGCTTTAATGAAGTGAAGGAAATATTTCGCGCTTTTCGAAATCATTCAAAATGATTGTTTTCATAATCGGTCTTCCCATTTACTGTTGCAAAATAAGTTCAATTTGAAAGAAAAATGAATGCGCCATAAGGAGCAGTTCGGCATTTAGCAGCGGAAGTACTTGTCTGTTGGTAGTGATGTCAACATACACGCTTGTGCTAATTGAAGGCTCTCCCAGTTATTGCAGTTCGAGAGTGCATTTATCCTTTCTCAACTGGTGGCGTACATTGCTTGACTTGTGTCTAGCCAATTTACTCGTTTACTTAACCACAGAAGGCTGCGTTGAACCTTCACTATCTTCTACACATGCCACACAATTCTCGCCTTTCAATTACGCTATTTCATAATGTTACTTGCGATTTGGAATCCCGTAATGTGCGTCATCCAAGCACGTTAATCCATGTTCGCAGGGTGTTGAATGACACTTTTGGCGGATAATATTACGTAATAAAAGATTTTTAATTTCGAGCGCAATGTTGTTTCCAGGGTCGCCTTGCCCGCAGTGACGTGCGGGCTGGATAAGCCAAATTAAGCTGTTGCATACGCATTTATCGCCGATTCTGCCTCTACAACTTGTCTTTTCTCTTCTACTCAATGTAACTATAACGCTCTTCTAGAGGCTATCGATATGCTGGTAATTGATCGTATCGCTGATCCAAATGTTCGATTTTTGCTTCCTTCAACCTACGCCAACTTGGTGCTTCATACTAATTACATGCTAGAGAAACACAAGTCGGATTCCAGTCATACCAGGGTTGAATTAGTACATTTTTTCACCTTTAGACTGATTTCCACATTGCAAAAAAGCCAAAGTCAATTACATTTAAACTGGGCAGATAAAGACCTGTTCGTCTGCCATGATGGGTTCCACATTCGCATGATTGTTTTTTAATGGGAACCCATGCGATGTGTAATCGAGTCGAGCTTGGTGGCAATCTTGTTTTAGATTTGTTGTAGAATCATTTTCGTGATTTAAAAAAAAATTTTTGGCGCAGAGTTAGCTGTCAGGTTTGCATGTGCCAAAGGCCACGATACAACGAAAACCGCAAGCAAACTGTAGTGCCAAAATTTCCTCACCTTGAAACTGACCCGGCTATCATTTGATTGTGTAGAAGTTTAATTTTCCTCATTTCTGTGTGTTATGTGGGTAAATATACACATACAATTTGGACGCCCCCAACACCATAAATATCTCGTCTTGAATAATTTTTATTTTTTGTCTGAATTATTAATTTTGTTATAATTTTGACTTTTCAAGTTTTTAGTGTTTGTATATTTAATATTTTCGTTTATTTTATTTTTATAGTTATATGGCAGTAAAGCATCAGTTAATAACGAATTTTTATTCCTGTCCGTGATAATAATAATAATAATAATAATAATAATAATATGATGATGATGATGATGATGATGATGATGATGATGATGATGATGATGATGATGATGATGATGATGATGATGATGATGATGATGATGATGATGATGATGATGATGATGATGATGATGATGATGATGATGATGATGATGATGATGATGATGATGATGATGATGATGATGATGATGATGATGATGATGATGATGATGATTATGATTATGATGATGATGATGAAATACAATCTTTTATAATTTCATCTCTTATTATTGTATCCTTATATGTTATAACTGTTATATCCACAATAAATTTCACTTATAAGTTTGTTAAGTATCGCTGTTTATTTCTTTTCCGTATTACTTGAAGCATTGTAGTTTATTTAAAACCTGTTTCATTAAATGTAAACATTAAACAGTAGTCACGTTGTCTGAGAACTGGTGCACCTAGTTGAATTTTTTGTCTCGTGACGCCACACGGTGATCCTATCTAGTTTCCGTAATTATTGTGTGTTTCTATACTTTAAGTTTATTTCCTTCGATATATTTACATGATATATTTACATAAAAAACACTGACTTTTCTGCTATTCACCACTCAACATTATTTCCTGTTAAAAAGGTAATTGCATTCATATCCTACTAGAACTCATATGTCAAAATCTAGATAAGTAATGCACTTTAGTTTTATAACTTTTCCATACACATAAATAGTAATTCGCAGGTATTTGTTGTTCACAAAAACTGTCGATTCCCGACAATGTCTCGTTCCGGATATTTCGGCTTTCACTTTCAAGAAAATTTTTCAAATTGTGAGCTCTTCCTAAAAAATTTTGACAAGTAATAGCACAAGTAGCTATTTCAATCAAATGGTGTCATAAACGCTTGCTAGTATATCTAAAAACTATAACGGACAATTCACTGTAGAAAAGTGTATTTTGTATTTGTGTGTGCGTACTTGAGTATTTCTATAACAGTGAAGTGTTTGGTACAATATAAATGCATGTACGCGTAAGTTTATATAAGTGAAACTACAAAGGTACCATACAGATGACGGATGTTCCTCTCGATGAGCATTCATCTTGAACGTTTATTCGTGTATTTGTAATTGCATAGCTTTCAGCTTGATATGTTTTCGTACATGTGTGTTTTCATTTAGTTACAACTAAAGTGATTAAATTCAATTTACAATTTGCGTAAATCAAATTAATAATTCAATTTCGTACTATGTGATATAACATACTTATAGTTGGCGACTCTTGTTAAGATGAGGCAAATGATACTGATTCATCAATCGTAATTCATTTCAGAATAAATTTTCCAAAGTGAGTAACAAAATGAGCTAAAATTGTAAAAAACTAAAATATTTTCACTCGCTTTGCGGCATAATCATATATTTTAGCGTAAATTTATTATAAAGCAGGTATATTAAGCACAGCTTCTAAAGTGTTTTTTGCTTTTTGCCAGAAATCAACTCTACTGCAACATATGTAACTTTGTTCAGTCAATTTTATGGAAAGGGGGAAAAATGAAATGAGATTAAACAAATACATCATAACCCAGAAAACAGGTAACGAGAATTGTGCGTGCAATAACAGAAAATTTGTCCTCAAAAACCAGTCCAAATCAGGCGGATTTCAACGTAACCTTTAAAGAAAAATACTAAAAAGAATTACGAACAGCTAAATAAAAAGGGAAGTTCGTACCTGATTTGAATTTAAACTGGTTTTTTCGTGTGTTCGTTTTTCAACATGTAAATTTCCTTTACCCCGTATGTTGTTGTACAATGTGTGTCTATTCCACATTTATACTCCTTGATTTCCAGAAAATTGAGTTTAATATTTATCAGATAGTAAAATTGAGATGAGTTCTGGAGACAAATAAAATGACTCTTTTAATTGTGCTTTATATACCAGCTTTTTAATAAATTTATGCTTCATTAAGTCAATGATTTCTCAAATAAACTATGAAATGTACAAATGTGACTAATCTAAAATTTATACCGGAAAATATTTAAAGATTTGACAATTAATTAGTTATTATATAACTGAAAATTGTGTGTAGTGTAGTGTGCGGCAGGGTGGCTCAGTGGTTAGAGAACCAGATTTTGAAGCAGACGTGTACAGGTTCGAGCTCTGTCCGCGGCAAATTCTGACCAGTAAATGATGAGTTCTCAATAAGGACGAAGCCAGTCTACTCGATGAATTGCCCTCTCTACACTATTCAATTCTTAGTTTATGTTGGCTGATGAACTTACTTAATGAGTCAGGTGTTCATATCAAGATCGCAACCTTGATTATAGTAATTCTTTCACTTATAGTGAAGCTAGTTTCCAGATTATATAGCGGAAATATATGACCAACTGCATAATACAGAATGCTAAGTTAAAATAAAAACGACCCGACTGATAATTTACAAGAAGAAGAGAAATATTTGTAATTAAAAAATTCTGCAAATTTAAAAAAAATTCTCTAAGTCTGCTCATCATTGAAAATAAATTTTGCTTACATTCGATTAATTGCAACAATTAAGTTAAATCAGCATTAAATAGAATGCGAGAAAACGAGAGAGTTAAACGCAAATTAGTAATAACGAAATATATGTGTAGTTAAAATTGTTTTTTCGCATTGGAAAATCATTTCATTTCGTATTATAGCGATGCAAGCAGGTAGAAAGGCGCTAAAATGCACATAATAAAATACCTCGATTAACAAAGCCAATACAGTCTCTGAAAGGCCGTTATTAATGTTAAACCAAGTCTCTCGCAATCAAGAGATGCGCGAACGATAACTTTTGTTTATACGGCCATCCGATTTTTTTGCTATTTTTCTAGAAATCAGGCAGCATAACACATTACTGACGTAATCTTTATGGAGATTGCCATCACTTACTGATACAAATTAGGAGGAATTTTGTAGAAATAAATCTGTTCTGATTAGTTTATTGGGAAAAAAACTACGCTAAACCATCAATCCTTTCAGCTTTGAGTAGAAAAACGTTAAATAAGGAAATTTGATTTATTAAATCCGAATTGTTGCTAATTTTTCTTATGAATATCGTGAATGTCATAAAATATTCCACGACGAAAGTTTACTCAAACAAATTAACAAAGATGTATCACTCTACTTCTAAATTTATCATATTGTACCTACTTCTGAGTTATTTAGACATAATCTAATTATTATAACTTATTTGCTTGTTATATAGTTAAATGTGAAATATCAATAGGTGAGATCCTCTTGTTAACGACCTACAGTACATTTCCATTACAGGAAATCTTATGCCTGACTGCGGCATTTGAGGTGATCATAGACTGGCTGTTGCATTATGTCTCGACGAACAGAATTGCGCGATCACTGAAATGCATTCGTTGCGAACTATCACTTATAAGTTTGCGAGCTTGAAGTAAACACCAATCCCATTTTATTTGGCCAGTCGTCGAACAACATGTCAGTAATACCGCCAGTCGCAACGCACTGACGCGTTTCGACCTTCCATGATCATCAACAGGGTACGACGGCAAACTGACTAGCGAGGATCAAACGCGTCAGTGCGTGCGACAGGCGTTAGTTTAGCTATGTTCTTCGACGACTGTTTAAATACAATTGGGATTGCACGCGCAACTTTTTTATTGGGAGTCGTTCAAATTATTCGATTCATCCACACGGCAACACACGCCTATAGAGGTTGTAGATTGAACTCTGGCAAACTTCAGAGCAGGCTTCAAATTCAACTCTTTTAATATTTCCTATTTTGGCAGAGAATACTCCGCTTGATAACTTAATGTGCAAATGCGAATTAATGATCTTGTAACAAGTTTTGCCAGTATACTTGTGCGATATAGTGCCGGGGTACAATAGCTGCTAGTCTCTGGCTCACAAAAAATACGAACAAATAGCTGCTTCAGGTAAAACCTCCATATGTCGACGTTTATTTGCTTTACGTCATTGCAGCTAACAACCGTAAAAGGAAATCCGATATCTTGTGCGTAAACTGAATTTTCTTGAGAAAATATTGTAGATGTTAACACGAGTATCGCTCGAACTTATGTTCACTGTTGAATCTTTTGCCTTTACACCGTCAACTTTGATCTGAAATGCAGCAAAAATGTGATTTCCATTGAGGTTTGCACCTAAATAGTGAAGTTTTTTAATATGCCGATCGGATGGCAGATAATTAAATTCAGATATTTCATTCTGCCAAATGAACAATATCTTTCCTGAATCATTCAACTGAAGGTTGCTATCTTGTTATAAACACTTGACCCATTATATGCATACATTTGTCAGTGAAAAGTAAGTTTTAAACAGTGCAGAAATGGCAAATCATCCAGAAGACCAGTTTTCTCCTTATTGGGAACTCATCAAGTACTGGCCAGAATTTTCCGCAGACAGGGCTCGAACCTGCTCACCTCTACGTCGGAATCTGGTGCTATATATTCATGTTTATAATGCAAATGTATTTTACATCAAGATCGCAAACTTAATTTAAATTATCGTCATCAGAAGATGTTCCAATGAATTTCTTTTTCTATATTATATATTGCTTAGTTTATACTGATAAATGAATGTATATAATGGGATTGCTGCTTATGAAACCACTGAAAATTTGATTTGATTATTTCTTATCACCACTCGCACAAATAACATTCGTCTAATTATATTAATCTTCCTTGAATAGCTGACGTTGAGGCGCCAGTGAAAGTCTTCACTCCTTCGCCTGATTGCAGAAGCCGGTCTGCCGCGTAAAGTCTAGGCATCGGATCAAGACTGGTGCTGCCTTGTGGCGTGTTAAATGAGATGAAATTTTGAATTTTGCTCAATTTTGACACCGGTATAATGCCGGAAATGCCTATTAAACGCAGTTTACTACTTTGAAACCTACCTTGAATAAATACGGAAAAATCTTTTCTAAAGTTAAACGTTGAAAAAATACATTTATATTCCTGTTTTCCACTAGTTGTGATTTCTATCTGTAAAAATAACAGATAAATTGCAAATTGCACTTACTAATTGTTTGCCTTAGGACATAAGCTGTACTACTAAATACTACGCCTGATTTAAGCGAAACTGCATTCGTGGCTAATTTTGTTGTGGTAAACAAAACGATTGACAAAATCTTATTTATTTTTAGCCGATTTCCGTCGCCAATGCACAGAAAACTGGACTTTAGCTGTTCCCATTTGAATTATTTTGTATTAATAATACTGCGGATAAGTGTAATATGGGCAAATCCCTTTCAAAACATTGATATTGATCGAATTTAATCAATTCGAGGCGTGTAGAATGATTATTTATTCGAATGTGTTCACGATCACGAAAAACCCAAACACACACAAACACACACAAGTTTTTTTCGGTGCATTTCTGCAAATAAAAGTGCGCGACTATAACTGTCGTCTTGTGAGAACAATTATACAGATTACTTTAAAGTATTAGCCTTGAAATTTACCCAGTTCAGTCATTCGTTTTACTGCGCTTTAAAATAGCTTTCACACATTAGAAGAACACGCAAAAAACGTCTCATCAAATTAACATAATTGCAAAAAGCTTAATAATGAAAGTTAGTCGATTGTTTTTGTTTGATAACTCTAAACTTTTTTACGATTTCCCAATCTGTTAGGTTTACTGAGAGGACGATGATAAATACTATTTAAAACAATTCTGCGAATTTAGAACAAGGGCCAATCTCGGATTCATCCAGTCGAACAATGCAAACGTACAGACGTATTTAGAATTCATTTCGGCTTCATAATAATGCTGCAGAATACTAAAACACAGGGTATAAGCGCACAATCTTCACTACCGTTTATCTGTTTGGATATCAAATTTTCATATCTTGCCAACTTTTAATACTCGAAATTAAAACAACAATCTTTCAACAGCCCAATCCAATTCCGTTTACCAGAGTTTTACACCTGCCGTAAATCAAGTTTGTTAACTTGAGATAAACACAAGTCGCGATTTATTTAATTATTTGCCCTACAAAGCAAAACCACAGTCAGTAAAACTTACTTTTGCGTGCATTGCAGAATGATTCTCGTCGAGCTGTGAAAACGACCGTGGTAGGTCGAAACGCGTCAAGGCGTGTGGCCGACTGTTCTTTTTTTCTATCTTGTACGACAGACAAGGTACACGGGACTTATTATTAAACTGAAGCTCGCCAACTTGATTTAAATATTTGTTATCACCATCCGCGCAAACAATGAGCGTCTAATTGATTTTAGAAATGTTTAGATAAGCCTTACATGCTTCTTTTTTCCAACATCCAAACTTGACTTGCTAATAACTCTAGAACGTTACGCTGACTGTAGCTCTGGTGAAAACCTAAAATGTTCAAAATGTGTTGCTTCGAAATTTAGATTTATGCAAAGATTTTTCTGTGTGGTCGAAACAGTCTTATTGTGGCAGCTAAATCATTTTGATTCCTAGTTCCGTTGGGACAACACTTCCAGAGCTATTGTTAAATACGCCGATTCTAAACCGTCGTCAGTTACCTTCTGGGAAAACAAAAATAGTCGGCTAGAATTCTGCCTTATCTTAACAAAAACGACTTGTATTTGAAATTTAAGAAGTTAAGAATTTTTCACGAACGTCAAACATCTCAATTTAAATTGGCGTAAGATTTTCTTGCTCCATGGGTTGGACAATTTGCAATAAGTCCAATAATATCAGAGTTAATGCTCTAAATAATACATGGTATTAAATCGAATTCAAAACTTACATTATGCTACAGCCACCGTACGAGCTTTGTTAGACTATATCAATCCGCGCAGACTATGTGGGACACCCCGAATTTGGCATGGAAATACGTTTTAATGTCATTGTTGCATGCATTTTGTTCTGACTGGCTACTCTCCGGTCGGAGCCAATTCTATGCCTCCAACTCATTAAATATTTGTTCGACCACTTTTGAATAGATCCATGGTGTTATACGAACCAATTCATGCCACATGTGATTTATACGGCCAGTTAATTATTGATGTCCTTAAAATGTGTCCTGATAGTCACACGGCCATCTGTGCGTCACTTGTGGTTTTCTTATGAGTAACGACGCAGACCTGACGAAATTATGATAAAGACTTTGCGTTTGTCCCCGCCACGCAGCCGTAACTATTCGCTTGACTAAATACTTTGTCAACGCTCCGACAACCAATTTCTAACTAAAAAATGCATCTTTATTTGAACTGGGCGAGGGAAACAATCGGATTATGATCACCGGAAACATTTAAATATTTAAATACAGCTACCATTTTAATTATCATGGAATGAAGTAGTTTAAAATGCGAGAACAGTACTTATTACGCGGTGGCCTTCAAAATCGGTTATGTGTTTAGCTTTCTCGACTACTTTCTGAAAATCCACATCAGAATGCCTCTGTCCATAAAGTGTTGCATTCTAAAATTAATTTTTATATTTTAGTGAAAAAGGTTTTATCACAAGTAGGTGCTAGAGCAATATTCAATTTTCTGTAATTATTTTATTAAAGACAATTTGAAAAACAAAAAATATTTAGAGTTAAAATGTTAGAAGATTTAACGTAACTGTGCATTTAAGGATTCACTGGGCAAATTGGGATAATAATGTAGTGAAAATACCAATAAATTGGAACGCGTGGAAAAGGTTGCAAATTGAAAATATGCAAAAATGATTACTGTATGCTAAACTTAATGCCTACCTGAAACCGGAAGAATGGAAAAACATGTTTTCCAAAAAATTTAAGGCATTGGCAGAGCTCTAATACAAAAATAACTTCACAAAATATAAACAACTATATTAATAATATAGTGAGAATAAATTTAAATTTTCTACTTGAAGGAAAACCATGCATTCAGTTTATTTTCTTAAGACAAAGCTATATTTACAGAATAATTTAATAAATTGCAGTTCATTACCACTTCACATTTAATCACTCGATGCGCATCACTAAGGTAGGACATGCTACCTGCGATGAATTCTATTTCTCATAATATCTATATTTATTGAATGATCAGTATTTCATGCTCAGTTTATACTCAGAGCATTCAATGCTCCTGAGGCGCTAGATGATATTTGAGTTTGTAAAATTTTTTTTCTCAGGCGTAAGCAATGAGAAGATTTTTCATGTAGCCAGTGTTCGAGGCTTCTCCGATTCATTTTCTAAATCCCTAGAAGTGTTATATACGTGATGAATTTCATAAAACACTCAGCTGCCTATATAGACGGAGTCGTCTTCATGTTCGAATGATTGTTTTCAATTTTTACAATTAAAAAAGAATGTGCACAAGCGGCAAATTTTGGATTGCAGCTTCATTTATTCAAAATATTTTCTGTCTGAGACAATTTTTTTACTTGGATAGTGATAAGGAACACTTTTATTCAAGTTTGTAAATTTATTTTCTAGACAAGATGTAAAAATTAAAAAATTAAATGCAGATAAATAAGTGGAAGACACTTAATTATGAGTCGAGCTTTTGCGTAAAGCTGTACATTCTCAAAGTTAGGCGATTTTCCTTTTTCATCTAAGCTTTTTCCAATAATATAACGTAGTTTCTACGACAATGGCTAATATAAATTAAGGAGCAATTTTAGAAAGTCTGTCATTTGCCATATATTGGTCAGAATTTTTTTAAATTTATATTTTAAATAACGTTACGTGTACGCACTCAAAATGAAGAATTTAAAAATTGTTTTTCATGCAAAAAACCAACAATAATGAATTATCGTTGAGGCAATGTTTTTACCAATAAACGTTAATAGCACACACACACACCTGCGTTTGGCGTTATTAAATTACAGTCTTCTTGACTAACCAATTAAAACGCTGCTTACCAAGAAACCAATAAAATAGCGAGTTGACAAATTTGAACTTTGAATATCGCTAAGTGAACTGGACTTAACTAATGGGCACATAATTTTACCAATTTGTGCAGTCGAAACCGAATATAACTCTGAATACGGGAGATTGCTTCCCAGCGTAGAATGTTTGCTATTAACCTACAAATCTTCAGTAAATTAGTCATTTAATTTAAAAGCAATTGAAAGTTGGTTAAAGTCCGTTTCTGGAAAAATTACATAAACTTACGTGAAGACATGAAAGAATTGCACTACGCCAAATAGAGATAAAAGATAAATTATTACGAATTACCGATGAAGTCAAGCAAAGATTTTGTGCGAACGTATTGGCTTGGAATATTCATATTCGGGGCAGATTCTACAGCTTAAGTACACGAACGAGGAAATACTCAAAGGAGTTCGCAAATGCCTTGTATTAGCTTCCGGTAGTTTCAAACAATAAACGGAACAACCTGCTGGAACAAAATGCCCGCGTCGATAAGTAGCGAAGTGTGTGCGAACTACGTTCATAACATGGAGCAGGGTGTCGGTGTATTCAGGGCGTACATTAGTCCGCTTCTGGTTGTTTTCGGCGTGTTAGGGAACCTGACCGCCTTCCGGTTGTTTGCTTTGCACAGGCCCTGGAATCGCTTTTCTGTGTACGCCATGTCGCTGGCCATATCAGACACGTTTGTGCTTCTTTGCAACACACTGTTGGATGACTTCTTTGGCCGCGGGCTGCTCTATGCTACCGCGGGCCGCTTCAGCGTGAAATTCGATGCCTTGTCGCTGGTAACTTGTCGCATGATGGAGTTGACGGACTACTGGTTCGTCTTCCTGTCGGGCTACATTCTTGTTGCTTTCTCTGTGGATCGGATTGCCTGCATTTTTTGGCCTATCAAATGCCGCTCCAACAGAGGCGTTTGTGTGGCCTTCACGTGTTGTAGCCTCATCGCTATTTTGGGCTGCCTAACGAGTCTGCCGCGGTCACTGCTACTCACTATAGTTGCTAAAAATGGGCCAAAACCTGACAAGCAAAACCATAATAAACAGGATGCAAAAACTACTAAAAAGCATGTCGAAAATGCGCAGGATCCAAACTCACTTATCGATGGTATTCCCGAGCCGCAGAACCTTGTGGGAAATGCATCTCCCGCAGACATAAACTTTGGAATTCAAAACTTTCATCCAGACAAACCGGAGCTGTGGAACACAAGCTACGGCAGGCGGTACTCTTTGTTTCGAGATTCACGATTTGCCTCGGACACGCTGACCAAAGAACCACTTACGACCACAATCAATGCGGTATCGGACAAACTAACCGACGGTCTCCAGGGTTTGCTGCTCAGGGTTGATGCACTGCGGGAAACAGTTTTCGAGCTCGACACTGTTCAAAACAACAGTCGCGCACTGACTGAGGCAACCTATTTGAAAAGTGCAGCGATTAATTCGAGTATTCCTCTCCAGTCAATTGGTTAGTTTACTACGTTTATTATGAAATTATTATAAAAATTTTATCAAATTTAAATAGAATAATTAATTGATTATTAACTGTTTATGCTCCAGCTTTTGTACTCGAACAAACACTTCTTTAAAAAATATTATCCTCTTGTTATTTGATATATATATATGTGTGTGTGTGTGAGAGAGAGAGAGAGAGAGAGTGTGTGTGTGTTTATGCTTTTGTGTGTGTGTGTCTGTTTATAAGTAGTATATGTGCAAAACCGAAGGGATTAAGTTGTATTCATTGTGAATTTTCTGCAAAAACAACGAAGAAGCGAAGAAGTGCACAAACAAAGGCACACACAAACAGTTCTTCAATTTATTTATTTATTTTATCTACAATATTTTTGTGTCGATTTGATTGTGAATGTGTGGATATCTGGAATAAGGGATTCGGCAATATGAAGTCAAGCTTTTATTCATTACTTTAAATTATTATTATTCTGGCATTAATATCTTCGGCTGTAGTACAAAGACATGGGAAAATCCAGCCTCCATCTCTCAGCACTGGGAACTCACGTTACGTATTTAACGAGCAGAGTTCCATTCCTTTTTGTTACGTGTACGTTTGTTGACTTTATTTCATTTTAAGCAATACCTTGCCTAGAGGCACGTTTCACATGACAATAGTTTAAGGCTCTGCATGAAATTGAGGAACAAAAATTATCAATGGTTCATTTTACACTTCAACCTTATTCATCCCACAATATGATGGTTAGAAATCGATTTTCATATCTTGGCTTAGCAGAAAAATCCTTCGCATGACGTCAAGCTGAAATAAAGACTAAAATTTTATTTATTAATCTTTTGGGGGGGGGGGTTAGCTTCCCCTTGCTCTCGAAAACACAAAGTGCGACCCACTCGTTGGCACTTACAAACCAGATGCTCCGGGCAGACGGCAGTTGTCAGACTTGCGCAATATACCATCTATAGGTAGCAAAACTTTAATTTAATTTTCCCCTACCAGGTAGGCATACACAAATACGGAAAAGGCTTCACGAAACATAACCCAAAGGGAAATCTCTTTTTTATCCGCATTGCAGATGACGCGAAATTTTGTACGGGCGTCAGAAGCTTCCACGAACCGATGACTGACCGATATTTGGACTACTGATCGCAAAATATTCGCAACTAGGTTAACGTTTATAGTGTCCAACTTCAGAAATTATGATTTGTTTATGTGGTCCTTTGTAAGCGACGTATTTTGTATTCGTCCTTGGTCGAGTTCAAATTTATGTGTAAAATCAATTGTAGATAAAAGCATATAAATTCTGGTTATATCTAGTAATTCTTCGAGCAGCATTTTGATATTGATTTCTCTCTTATTTGAGTGAAATATGACTAGTTTTACCCCGTTAAATATAATCCAAGAGAACGTAATTCAACATAATAAATGTAAATTGCCTATAAATAAATGTAAGCGCCATGAGAAAAATAAAAACAGCGCTTGTGCTAAGGTAAAAAAATGCTCCACATAAGAATGTATACAAGAAGCCTATAAAGGACCAATGAAATACACATGCTCGTATGAACTTTTGACAACCAAAAATGATAATTTATTGCCGTGTAAAAGAAAAGATAACCTCAGAAGATTCGAAGTCCTGTCACCTAACCCATTCCTCATAATTCATATATGCCAGTTATTACAAAATGCTTTCAACGAGGGCCAAGATTTGAAACACAGTTGAATTCGGGACGATAAAATACACCTGCCGGCTTCGTGGTCAATGTTACACGTCACTTTCTCAAACACTACAATCTGGAGCAAGGCTACAATAATTAAAAAATATTTTAAATTTTACGATTTTATCTTGTTACATTAGTTAGTATATTACTGAAAACTGCTTGTAGTGTGCGGCAGGCTGGCTTAGTGGTTAGAGCACCAGATTTGGAATCAGATGTGCCCAGGTTCGAGCCCTGTCCGCGGCAAATTCTGGCCAGTTCGTGATGAGTTTCTAGTAAGAACTGAACATGTCTACTGGAAGAATTTCCACTTGTACACTATATAATTCTTAGTTTATATTGACATATGTAAATAATTAATGGGTCAGGTGCTTATATCAAGATAGCAACCTTGATTATAATAATTGTTATCACTGCCCGCGCAACCAATGTTCGTTTAATTAAAAATGATCATTTCAATACCAATTCCACATGTAATGAGGTGTCTGCTCAGTAATGAGAGATTGGTGATGGTAAGTTGGAACTTTGGGTCTAAATGGATGTCATATGAGCTCCACCTAAATTAACAATAGACTAACCAAGTTACTTTAGTTAGTAAATAACTGCCAACATCAACAAATTTGAACATAAACGTAGACTAAGGTGCTGGTAAATATAAATAGTTGACACCCCTTTAGAGACGGTCAGTTGGCGTACTCCTATGAAGTCTGCATGAAAAGGCCATTTGATAGTTTGAACTCTTCAGTTGGCTACTCAACTACATGAAAACCACCAACCAAATCCAATTGTCACTACAACTCAACGAGAAATATATTCCACGTAGAGTGCAGCTTCAAAAGAAGAAGAAATTTCCGCAAAATTAATTTATTTTAAATAATTGATATATGGAAATGGTGAATCCATATCCGTATTGCCACTTAGGCATCCAAAATTGTTTAAAAAGATGGCAATGTATACATTTATGGCTGTTTTGTTACCCTCAAGGGAATGTTTGAACGTGAATTTTCTAACGATACAAACCACATTAAAACACAAATAAAACACTGGTAAGGGAAACATCTCGTTCAGACAAGTACTTTAATCAATGTTGCAATCTTGATGTAAACACCTGACTTATTATGCACATATATATGTCAGTGAAAGCCAAGTTTTACACAGTGCAATTCATCCAGTAGAACGGGTCAGTTCTTATTGGAAACTCATCATGCACTGGCCAGAATTTGCCGCGGACAGGACTTGGACCTGGGCACGTCTGCTTCGGAAACTGGTGCTCTAACCACTGAGCCATCCTGCCGCACACTACACTACACACAATTTGCAGTTATATACTAACTAATGTAACTTGGTTAGTCTATTTTTCCTTTAGGTGGAGCTCATATGACATTCATTTAGACGCAAAGTTCCAACTAACCATCCCAATCTGTCATTACTGAACAGACCCCACACTACATGGGGAAGTGGCATTGAAATGAACATTTATATAATTAAACGAACATTAGTTGCGCGGGTGGTTATAAGAATTATCATCATCAAGGTTGTGGTCTTGATATAAACACCTGACCAATTAATTACTTACATATGTCAGTATAAACTAAGAATTGTGCAGTGTAGAAAAGGCAATTCTTCCAGTAGACCGGTTTCGTCCTTATTGGGAACTCATCATGTACTGGCAATAATTTTCCGCGGACAGAGCTCGAATCTGGACAAGTCTACTTCAAAATCTGGTGATCTAACAACTGATATTTATTTTCAAATTTTAGGATATTTAGCTTACAGCCCTATACATATTATTGATTATATATATATATATGTATATATATATATATATATATATATATATATATATATATATATTATATAATATTATTTAACTTATGAAGTTGAAACGTCTACTGCTTTAATGAACATACTTTCATAGTATTGCACTATATAACTGTCCCACATTTCCGGAAGAAATGTAAATCTGGGTTTAGTTCCACATTTCCGAATAAAATGTAAATTTTGGCTTAGTCCCACATTTCCGAAAGAAATATAAATCTGGGTTAAAGTATTCTGCTAACTTCTAGTTAGGTGTCACTGCTAGATAAGATAAGCGTGTGTACATGAGATTGCACCTTTTGTTCGTAAAAACTTTGAAATGTCATTCCGATTCTACCTGAACTAACATGTTACTAAGTATGCAATAATTAATTCGTATTTCTATACTTACATACCTATAAATTGATTAATTTCTCCGTGCATGTGCTAGCTGAATTTCATATAATTAAAATAAACTTAGGTAACAGTCAATTACACATATAAACACATACACGAATATACATATACATATATGTATACATGTACATGTAAATATATTTATAAATATAAATATATGAAGTATATATATATATATATATATATATATATATATATATATTTGTAAACAAACGTGTAAGTTAGTCTATGTGCCCGGTAACATTACGATAAGCTCATCCCACTCAGAAATTTTGTATTTGGAGTAAAATCAAAAATAGTGGATGTGATCGCCTTTCTGTGTAAAACGAGGGTCAGTTAATTAATCTATCCTCTGTTGCATGAAAAGTGTTTTTTTTTAATTTTTATGATAATTTGCTATTTCTTTTCAGTGTATGTGGGCGAAAACTAGATACATTTGACCTCAAAAAATATTACAGCCATTACTTTACGTCGGTAGGCTTTCTGATCTGGTTTACTAGTCAAATTAATACCGAGCTCAATAGATTATGTGCAAGAAGTAAGAGAATGCAATTACATGAAGTAAATGTATGATAATCACGATACTTTAAGGAAGCTAGTAACAAAAGTCTTCAAAATTGCGAATATGCTATTTGACATTATGTGATCCACAGAGGAGAGTTAATGTAGCATAGTTGATGGAGTTAATCAGTTAAAACATTTTGTTTATTAATTAGAATTATTCTACACTGTGCTTTTTGCCGAAAGATTAGACCATATTTAATTTTATACCCACAGAATTCTCTATTTCTCTTACATTCATGACGCCGTTTCAGGTTTTAAAAATTTTTTAATCCTCTAAACCAGATAATTCTACAGCAGTCGCATATCGATATATTTGTACCGTTCCCACAAACTTTCTTATATTCCTTCTACCTAGAATTAAAGTTGACAAAAGTAATTGGAAACATGAATATACAAGTCGGAATAAGATTGCCTATATAACATTAGATCTTCATTTCAATTGGAAAAAAGATGAAATTATCTTTATTTCTAACTACGACGCACTCTATTGTTTTTAAGGAAATAAATAGAAGACCTCCGACTAAGACGATAAATTTAACAAAAAGACTGTAATTGTCGCAAGCATACACATAAATTATGTGTAAAAACCCGTCCGCAAATGCCCAATTTCAAGCAAAACATTTTTTTCGTGATATGTCTTCACATCATTTGTGCCATTTCGGATAATGGTATTTAGGTAATGGATGCACAGTTTAAATAGGCTGATCAACAAGATTAACTGCAATTTACGATGTAACAAGTAACAACAACTGTGTTATCTATCCTGGATGTAAAATTAAGACGAAATGTTGGATGTTGAGTAGGTATGCTTATAGGAAAGGTACTCACTTGAACACCATTATAAATTTCGCATCGGGCAATCCTTATTAAATGAGAATATAAATTTTACACCCTATTATATTAAGAATAAAAATTGTAGTCGATTTGAAATATCCAGATAAAGAATGTAATAAAATAAACACAATCTTCATGACAAATCCATATCAGATAAAAATGACAGAGAAGATAATTTCAGCTATATGATAGAAATTTAATTTAAAAACTGACCAAGTAAAGCATTTAACTCCGTTGCAGTAACGTCATTAGTGTAATATCGGATTCTAAATTGGGTTTATATTAAAATATTAGCAGTTAAATTAAGCATCCGACCGGAACAAAACAAACATTCACGTTAGGTGTTAAGCAACCATAAGACAAAAATAAAAGCCCTTTTTATTTTTGAGATATCTGAAGTGCCTCCCAAAGACGGTTCTCATGTGTGTGAAGAAAATATAGCGCCATATACAGATAAGAATTCGAGAACATAAAACAACGTGCAGTTATGAGAAAATTCAGAGATCAGATCTAGAGTTTTTGTGAAATTCATTTATTTTGAATTATTCTAGCAATGGCATCTTATTTCATACAGTCCGACCTTCTCTGTTATAAAATGACGTCTCCACTGAAGAAAGTTTATAAATTGGTCAACTCATAAGCAATTTATTGTTCCTGATCACTGACTATATCTGGATTACTGTATATTAATTTCACTATTGCTCTTTTGACGTCTTTGTATCAATTAGTTATGCACGGTTTGCAGAATTTCACTACTAGATTTTTTACAATGATTTATCCTTATATTTTATTGATTTCAATTGACTTCCTCCACACAACAATCTGTCACACCCAGTGTTAAACTACCAAATATGTTAGCGAGTGTTCAGCTTTGTTAGCATATCACTGTAAGGGAGTCATACTAACTTTGGTTTGATCAACTATATGCGCCTTCGGGTCAAATGTCCTGGACAAGTAATAAACGAACTACCAGAAAGTTATCATGCATATAGTTTACCCTACAAGGTTGCTTGTATAATTTTTATAAATGCTTTTATATATGTATATTTATTCATGCATATATAAGTGTGTGGATTTTTGTTTTAGATTGCCAATGACTTTATAGATCTTACTTACATGCATTTTACCCTTCACGAACAAAAGGAAACGTAATAAGAGCTTTTTTGTCATTAACATGCCATTATGTAATCCTATACCTGTGTGCGTACTTGACAAACTTAATCGTCTTCAAAGGCTTTATATATGTTCTTAAGTTTTCTCTAACCAGAACTTTAAATAGGAACGCTTTAAAGAAACCAAAATTTTACAAATCTGATCGAGATTGCTCAGTTTGCTTTATTAAAATATTTAATTTGAGTTTTTGGGATTGTAGGTATGTTTCAGGTTTAATACACAAATGGTCAAGAGCAAATTTCCCGAAGCTTTTGTACGAAGGAATTGACTAAATACAAGTGTACAACAGAAGCAAACTGAAAGTTAATGAATTTCAGCATTCAATAAATAGATTATACTGTGATGGATTGCACGGGTGGTGTAACAATTCTTGAGATCAAGTTTGTGAGCTTGAAGTAAACACCAATCAAATTGCACGAAACCAGTCGTCTAACAACATAACAAAATTAACGCCAGTCGCTACACACTGACGCGTTTCGACCTTCCCTGATCATCATCAGAGTACGAAGGCAAATTGACTAGCGAGGATCAAACCGCGTTGAATATATATGGAAAGCAAATTTGACGAATATATAATGCTTACATATTTTACTTGTCTGGAAATGTCGGCTGCACAGTTTCTATGCAGTCAGGTATGCAGTGAGTGTATGTGAAACTTCAGGTGGCGAGAGCCACATTTATGACTTTCTGTGATTCCTTTATAAATTTCGGATTGTTTATCGATCTCAAGTTTATCAACTTGTGTGAAGATGATCTCTGATGGTCAAAGTTCGTCAGAAACGTACGTCAGAAATGAGTTAGGCAATGTGGTGTAACTGAAAGGGTTTACCTACATTTCATTTCGACAAACAAGATTCACATAATAATCTTTCATTGTTTCCCATGTTTAGACCGATTTGTGCGTTGCTTAGAGGATCACGTCAAATGACATTGCATCATTAGAACACAATTCATTACAAAAATTAATCATAACATCATAGAGCGCTTTATTTTGCCTCAGTGTTTATATATATATATATATATATATATATATATATATATTATATATATATATATATATATATATATATATATATATAAGGTAGATTTAATTCAAGAAAGTACGAGTTGCTTTTTAACTTTGTGTACACATTGCTCAAATGACTGATTAATACATGGCATACAACTGCTAGTTCTACAGATTGTCGGAATTAATGTATTTGCATAATACAGAAAATTGTGTAGCAGTATAATTTATTTGCAAATGACTTTATCTTGATTTCACCATGTATACAGACTCACGGAATGGATGAAAATAAAGAAATAAAATCGTGCTTCGAACAAATCGCTACAGAACGCTAAGCGGACGGGTGATTTATGAAGAAATTAAGAGGGAAAATTACGTAAATATATTAATACAAAGCCATTAGATTGATTCCTGCGATACTGAACCTAATTTGCACACTAAATCAATTAACTTGTCTATCAAAGAGAAAATTGTCTGGTTGATTAAATAGACTGAATAGTTTAATCCATGTCTAGTGTTGCCTTTATTGTAAACAAGTCTCCGTCGTATACGTTCCTGCGGACAGGTAGTGAATGAGCCCGTTTATTGAGATCAATACATGCCAGATTTTAGGTTTTTTAAAGCATTTGGTTTAGTAGATACTTGGTACTTGGTTTATAACTTGTTAAATATGTAGAATTTCATTTTATACGATGTGATAAAGTATAGTTCAGGTAAGAACATGTGCTCGTGAGACGTCATGCCATACGATAATGTTTGTCCTTTTCACCACCTGTCATTAGCGACCGTGAAGAGAATTCAATTTAATTATTTACCTTCTGCCGTCGCATTGAACTGAGTTTCGTCGCAGACAAGGTTTAAACATTTTCCAATTTGGTGATTTCCCCAAGGCACACGAATTCTGGGGCCATCATTTACTTTTTATCATTTTTTTGTTAGATTCACTTCTACTTATCCCCTAAATGTAAAAGTCTCCTAACACCATCGCATATTTTCAAGACAAACTCAATATCATCAGTATTCTGCCTGAACCTATTTTGAGACATTTGATGATGCATTAAATGTCAATCATGTAAAATAAAAGGAATTATGTTGTTTCTGCCGTGTAAATTGAATCTTGTTATAGGGATTCTGATCATCGATTATTTGTCGTCGTTGCGTAAATCATCGAATATTAGCTCTCTGCTTCCGGGTGATTGATGGACTGCTTAGATATAGGCAAACCTCACCTACTTTAGAGAATAAGAGTTCAGCATGATTAAGAAATTAGACATTTTTAAGTATAAGCGAGCTTCTCATTGGTCGTCCATGTATCAAAGCGCTTTGGTATTTTATTTGACAAAACCGACGTTGCTAATTACAACCTCCTGGAGTTCAAGTCGACAACTCTTTCGACATTCAATTTTTTACAAAATGGCACGTTCCGCATCCGATTTCAACACAAACTCAGAGCACGACCAGATTTATACAAACCAAATAACCAGTTTTGGTCTGTGTGTGTAACGAGTTTAATGTTACACCTTTTCCCTTAGTGCAATTGTTTAGATTTTATGCGTTTGGTATTTATCTCATGTGCGCATAAATAAATAGAAATGATTTCACCAACTGAAAAAAATAATAGTTTAGTCTATTGCAAAGATTGGAAAACTGCTTTTGAATATTGCGTTGAATGTTTTTGTCCTTTCTTTAATATCCTTGTAATAATTTATTAGACATACGCAAAAACTTCTTTTGTTTACCATGGAAATTTATCATTTTTAAGAATTCAAATCAGGAAATCGGTAAATATTGAGTGGGCCACCTACAAATTTGTCAGGTGTCAAATTTTCTTGGAAATTTTCTCGTAAAACTAGGCTGAAATTAACATATTATGAAGGAATTAATTCATTGAGTGATAATTTTTTAAATGTGTACTTCCCTTAGACTAGAATAATTTAATTAGTTGTAAGACCAAAAATTTTGCATTCAAATACTACCTTCTTCTTAAGTATATTTTGAGTGGCTTGAAAACTTCAGTGAAGAAAACAAAAAATGGCATCAAACGGAAGAAAATGTTTCAAACTTTTTTAGAAGTTTTATATAAAGGCGAGATGCAGAGTAATTTTAAATAATTTTTTTTGGCGACAATGCAACTTTCAACAAATAAGTTACAATGGGGTCGGAAAATACGAAATTATTAGGGAAAGAATTATGGTTAGCATACACCTGGTGACTCACCAGCACTGCGTATTAAACTCGTTCCAAATCATTTGAACAAATAAGTGAACTTCCATTTTAAATCAGGAATGTGAGCTTGATCCAAACGCCAATCCCATTATATACATACATTTGTCCGTATTAGCTAAAATTTGCATAAGGTAGCGAAGGAAGTTCATCCACTAGACTGGTTTTGTTGTTTTTCGGAACACTCCAAGTACAGTCCACAGCAGGTACTCATTTTCTTCGGATCCTGTGACTAGTTAAGAGTACTTCAACGAGGAAATTTAAATATCTATTATAAAACATTTTCTCAATATATAATCCGTACGAAACTTTCATAGAATATCAACTCCATACTTTTAGAGGTAGACTGGATCCGTTCGACATTAGTTGTGCTATCAGCAACGTTAATGAATTTGCATAAAATAGCTTTAAAAATTGATCATAATTAACGAGAATGCTTGTATGATAATTAGTTTCCAAATAAATAAAGTACTTTTTCTAAGGTATGAACTTCAAAAGAATGTTGTATAATTTAAAGTAGCGTAATCGCTTTGTCTTTTCTAATGTGTTACTGAGGAAATATTTGTGTCAAAATTTTAAAATTCAAATATGAATTATCAAAGGAAAGGGTATCCGGAGACATTGCAGACAATTTTGCAGAACCGAACATTTTTCGTGTCGTTTTGTGAAGATGCCGTAAAACGTAGGCTTATCTTGCAGCCGCGAAAATCAAAATGGTTTTATATTTTTCTTTGCTGAACACTCAGATGTGACATTAAATCATATCCGAGAACAGTTTTGTGATCAATCTCGTGCATTGAACGATTACCTTTTGTTTACGAAGGTTAGATTTTTATAACTTTTGTCGCTATATGATTCATACTACCAGACTGAAGCAGTCACGTTTTTATAAACCGTCCATTCCAAACAATGTTCTTTGTAGTTCATCTAAGAATAAACTGACCTCGTTATAATTGAGATTCTCGCTTAAGGAAGAACAATTTTCTTGCCTAGCTAAGAAGATCGTGTAGTAACTGAGTGTGCGAAATTTTAATTGTGTTAACTAATGAAGCTACCTTTGATGTCTTTAATTTGCTTTTTACTTAAACGCTCCTATTTTCTTTTTATTCAAAGTAAGAAAAATGTTGAAAATTCTCTCTATTTAAAGCAATAATTTTCTTGTATTGTCTTTTGATTATAATATCTTTTGAAAATGGTTTCTTGTTTCGTTTTATTCGCTTCGTAGTTAAATATATATTTTACCTCGGGTTTGCGTCTTTAATTAATTCTTTCGCTTTCTCACTTTGCGTTGTTTCCAACTTTTTTCCGTTTTCGCAATTTCTTCGTGTTCGAAAATAACTGCGTTAATTTGTTACGTTAACTTTCTTATTGTTTATTCTGATCACTTGTTTTTTAACTATTTTCATACTTGAAATGAAGTCTACTGGTCTGTAAGTTAATCCCATCTACTGTTTGGAATCAACATGATTAATATTCACGTCATCTGCAAATCTATAATATGGGCGATTCAGCATTTCATGTCGCCAGTGGAAGTGTAAAAATGAGTTTGTGCGTCTTAGCGTCCTCATAGAATTTTGTCAAAATTATACGCATAAAAGCTAATAAATGAGCAATTATAGTTTTACCTTAATAGATATGACCTTGGGCGTAAATAATTTAAACCAAATTATTTATCATTTATATAAATTGTTGGTACAGAAATTGGTGTATTTTTATATTAATCAATATAAATAGGTATTTTCAGTGAGTTGTAAACAACTATTTCAACACTACAGAATTGAGCCAAAAACTCTTGTCGAGGCTAGCCAGCAGAAATGACTTATTGTTTTCTTAAATTTATTCGGAGCAAATTAAATCTTGACTGACCAGTCGATCACTTAGGGGTAAACACCCATGAAAAAGTAGAATTTGTAGTGAAACGACGCGAAATTGCCGCAATGCAAATACTGTGCAGACCAGGTTGGTTTAACCTAAATTGCTCTTCCTTTAGTTAACACATCTCAGAACGTCAAAAATAGGTGCTCATTTGCACATAATTGAGGAGAAAATGGTAGAGACATGTTTTTGGTATCACACTGTAAATTATAAACTTCGTACATGAAAATGGTGTTATGAAGGTAATCTTAATTGTGACATTTCGTTATTGGTTTACTTCGCATTCTAGCTAATAATTTTTTACTTTCATGGTTGTATTTTTATTTTTAATCTCTTTATTTCAAATAATAATTTTTAGTAGCCTTCTTGCTGTTAGTGATATTTCGTAACACGTATTTAACTTGTGTTTAATACAAGACCTGCTTTAAATTGTTATTTGAATTTGACACTTTTGCCTTGATTTATTTTTGTTCAATTAATTCATTCTTTATTTTTGCTGCTTTGTTTTTTTTGTTTTTTTGTTTAATTTATAAATAATCCTTCATCAATAAATTTCATTGCATTATAGATAATAGTACTTCTTACTTCATTCAATCACACTATTGCCTAAAATAAATCCTAGTGGTGTGGATTAAACAACGAGACAGCGTAAATTTTCGAAATGATATTTATAACAATAATAAACAAAATTGCAAGACATATAAAAAGCAAATCTCTTATACCGAGTTCTGCATAAGCCGTATACTGCGATTTCTCTTGAAGATGATAGCCAAAATTTGACAAAATTATTGACATTTAATATATTGTATGCGTTCTACTTCATCTGCCAATCTTACCTAGTTAAGTTTAAACAAAGACATTTTCACCATACAGTGAACTAGTACAAAAGTTTTTCAAGAGCGTTGCCATCTTTTGCAATTCAAGACGTCATCATCATCATAATGCCCAGCCGTAAAAAAGTCAAAAGTGGCTAATGTTTCACTGTCATATAACCATAAAGAATGAAGAAAAATAAAAATAACAACAGAAATAATATTTTAGACAAATTATCTGGGAGATATACGAGAGAGAGAGAGAGGCAGTGAGAGAAGGAATAAATTGTTACTATGAGTAAATTAATCAGGATAACTCACAGAAATGAGGCACCTAAACCTCTCCACAAAATCATTATGGCAAAGTTAGCATTATAGAAAAGCAACATCAGCAATACAGCTTCCTTGCGGCTTTCACTGTATCACGTCATAAACAAACCGAACCTCGCAGCTAACTTGGCGCTGCTAGGAAAAGAAAGTTACGAAGATGATTCTACCAGACATCTGCAACAAGATCGCCACTGAGCTCAATCCGATGCCACATCGCTAAGGGTTTCTGTCCAGGAACTATGATGTGCACGAGGACCTCATCCTGGCAGACGAGTGGGTCCTATACTACCCAATTTTGATGTAAGTGACTTCAACTGTTTCTGCCATGTCAAAATCTGCCCACCTCGTTTCTAACGCCATTCCGGGGCTGGATCAGAGAACAGAGCTCTTCTGTGAAATTGAATTGGGGGCACATGCAAAACTTAACAGGGCCAACGATGTTGATGGAGCCTAATATGTTTTGTCTAACGAGGAGCACATATTTTTGGATCTGCCAATTCAAGACGTAGTGTTATATAGAAGCTTTTAGGTGTGGATAGTGTTTTAGATCTGATAACAGTGTAGAAACCGAATGTTTAATGCTGTCTGTGAACACCTAAGAAATGGATTCCGTGTAGATGCAATCGTATTTTAATCCACTTCGGGAGTTGAACACAATGCCATATCCTTAGGCTCACGAAGGATAACGATGGTGACTTTGCGCGTTTGCAAATTTGGTAACGACTGGGGACGTTTGCTTTAATTGAAATAGTTGAGGCAGTCTGTCAAGAGAAACCCCAGTAAGAAATACATAACGTGGACACGATTGAGAAAATATTCGACAAGTGTTTCGATCGGACGACTTTCTTAAGCAGGACGCTGGCACTGAGAATGCAAGAGGCCAAACGGCACCTTGTAACTGGCCAAAGAAGGCCGGTCTACTTAATAATCGAGCCCCCATCCGTTTAAACGGCGCTTCAAATAAATTATCAATATTCACATTTTTTTTACTTAAAATGAACGCTTCAATTGACATTTCCAATCAAGAGCTGGGTTTGCGAGTCTACTAGATAGAATGGCCGCAAATCTGATATTCTATAACTTCTGCGGACATCACGATTTGATTTAAAAAAATCAACTTCCCGTTGTGCTCTGATGAACATCAGGGTTTATTGAAAAGCATCACACATTGCAATTGGCAACAGTTATATTGTCGTGCGACTGTTTGAACAAACTTGGATTGATGCTTATATACATTTTGCAAATTCGTTTTAAAGAATTGTGTTTTCTCTATGTTTTCGTACCTTTTTCTGCCTGTGATTTTTCATTTTATATTTTTTTATGTAATGTAAACAATCAAACTAACAATAAAAAATTTCTTTTTTTAAAATTTTTAAGATAAAATATGTTGAATTTCAGGTTTGGTAAAGAAGTGATATTTTTAAATTTACTACAAAAATATTCTCTGGTATGTAAATTGTCCCATAATCTTCTAAACTTTAAACTATTAATTATTGTGACCGCGTCGGGTTAGATAAAAGTTCAGATTAATCAAAAGCGCAAAAACTAATTGTGCGGTTGATGATAATATTAGCTTAAATTAAGAATGTGTAATTGATGGTACTTTTAACTATTCTGTACGATTGGTAATTAATGAATAGGATTAGCGTTTCTTTTGGTGTTGTAAAAGTTTATTTGGGCAAAGTGTCTTATTGCAAGTTATAGTAACATTTTCACCTTTTAAAAAAATTAGATACGGAAAAGAGTAGTTGAGAGAACATGGCAGGTAGTTATCGATATGTCTAAATTAGGTTATTTTTCCTTGTCTTAAAACTACAGAAGAATAAAAAATATGAAAATATCATCATTGAGTAGCTAGAGAAACAGCATTTGAACAAAGTTATAATCGGAGGCCAACGCCTACAAATACTTGCCTGGTTTCCAAATACGACAATCAAACCAAAACTGAATTGAATTTCCTTAAATTATACACTCGCAATACATACTTTCAGAAGCAAAGGCATACACCAAATCGTGAAATATTTATAAAATAATTTATTTTATCTAACATCCTCCAGTAATTGTTGAATTGGAACAATTTCTCAAAGATATTTCGTGAATTTATACTTAAAGCCAAAGCGGCAGACGCCATTTTCCAAGAATTAATTATCATGGTAACACTTTTATATATATATATATATATATATATATATATAGTGCAAAACATAGGCTAGCATAACGAAGAGGAGATTGGTTACAACAAATGTACAGTGGGATTGGATGAACAAATATACTAACGAATCCAGAACAATGGCTGTAGATACTGGTATAAATAAGATTTATTAATAAATGTTATTCCATGGAGTACGTTGTTTTGTTCTTATATATATATATATATATATATATATATATATATATATATATATATATATATATATATTACTTTTAATAACTTAGTACATTAAAAAGCGTCTAAATTGTGCTCAATGCGCGAAATTTTATTCGTGTTACATCTGAATCTGAAAATCAGTAAATAGTTTTGCTGGCCCTAAAGAGGTCTGGTTTTCTTACATCGTTGGTGTTGGGTGGACGGGGGGAAATTTTGGAGGATGATGGTGGCCATACAGTCGTCAAGGATGCGACTTTGGCTATTCTCCTATGGGTGCCAACATTAAGCAGAAGCAGAGAAGACGTGGCTCTGCTCAGTATTTGTGATTTTTATTCAATATGCATTTGCATCTGTTCAGTAGCCCAAATGCTCTGACAATCCCCATTGAAAACCGACCAAAGAAGACGGAGTTGCATGCCAAACTTACTGATTTATATTGGTCTGGCTTCTTACCAATCTAAATATTAAGTCAATTTAAACATAATTTAATTGTTTGAACATTATATCCAAGAGCACAGTAACATTATAACTCGCATAACGTAAGTTCTCTCCATCTCCAAGCCAATTTCACATGTATCATTAATTTTGACTGTTAGCCACGTAAACCAGATAAATTGCCTCATCGTAGCGGAACCGTGAAATTTATGCTTAAATGCGTGCTGTATATGAACACTTGGTGGCACGTTCCTCATTGGGGACGAAAAACAAAACTGGTCTGATCTATTTCCGAAGTTCTACCGACTGTGAGAAACACTAGCAGTGCTTTAGCGAACCACTATTGCATAACAGTGAGCTGATAAGACTCATCTGGGGGCTTCACGATATGCATTCTTTAAATTTCCAAACTAAAGAAACAAGTTCTACTTGCCTAACGATTACGCAAGTGGAGTTTCCCATGAGATATAAATGAAAGTCGATAAAATAAACAGCCAATAGCGTAATTAACAATAAGCTCAGGCCTCACTTGCGATCGTACTTGTCACCTTGCTGAAAAAAGTAAAACCTATCCTTAAAACAAATTTACTACATTCAAAAAGTTAAGAATAGGCTTTGCAAATGGTCGGGAAATTCATTTTAACACGAGAATAAAGGCAATCGTAATAGATGTTTAAAGGCCATTATGCACCTATGCAATTTTCATTGTAGTCCTCTGTTTAAACACAACAGCTATTTTTACTAAAGTGTGAGGTTACTTTTGTTTAAGCGCTTACTTTCGCCTTGTAATAGGCAATAAATTTATCTTCCTTTCGCACTCGTTAAACCAATAATTTGGAAGTTGTTGGAAACATGACGCCACTAGTTAGAGACTTTGTTTACTACCGAGCATCGAATATCCTGTCCCAAGGTTCTGTCACATTTACCAGTAAACTAAATAAAACGATTACTTTAGTTTGCTCTGCAGATATCACCGGGCAACCAATTAAGTCAGTGTCATGCATTTCGAACCGCTGTCTGCTACTTTAATTATCAGAGGTTATTTTCTAGAAAGCAAAAACTGCCCAAGCATTGGCGCATTCTGCAAACTCGCAAACAAGCCATAGCAGCACTTACAGCGACTGAGAAAGTGGTAATGGTAAAATATAGGTCCATTAGCAATAACCTGCACGCATGACCCAAATTTAGTGCAACTTTATGACTGAAAGTACATACCGCTAGCCTTTTTTTCGATGAATTACATTTTCAATAGTCTTTCTTTTAAAGTACGCAATTAAGAATAATTAATTGCTTTGTGTATAATTCAGGAGCGATTTATTTTGAAACTACCACTTTCTCCAACAGATTAGAATGAAAACTATCTAAAACCGTAATCGTATCAGGTAAAAGAACCATTTTCTCATATTCTACTCAAGTATTTACAAATGATCATCTTTGAATATATATATATATATATATATATATATATATATATATTGAAAGGCAAGAAAGAATAGAAAAATGCAAAAATTGCGAGAGTGTTAAATAAGAGAACAAGCAATCAATTGCGTGCGTCACCTCCAGTTTAAGCTCAATGCCTGAACATGCATCTTCTGCTTGCATAAATCCGGCTGCAATTTGTTTATCCATAAGGCTTCGTGTGTGGCTAGCACCCTTTTCTTATTGAATTTAGTAATTATCTTAAGCGGTAATTCTGGAGAGCACACGTGTGAGGTTTCGATGATGTGTTGCGCAACTGCAGATGTGTATTCACCATTTGGTTTAAAACAGGCGTTTAATTTTCACTGTTCTTCTGTTCGTGTGATTAGCCGTCTGGTCGATTGGCCTACGTAAGTTGATCGACAACTTGCACGTGTATTTTGGTACGTAATATTTGATGTCAACATTAACTTGATTGCTGATGAATGCAAGTGGACTACCCTAAATAAAACTCGTAGTTCAGTTGCGGTAATTGTGCGTATTAAAGCCGCTGCCACTTCATTTTGGGCTATTCGGGAAACTGCATTCCCCATAAATGGGAAGAATAAGTGAGAAGAATATGTGAAAGAAACGGTTCTTGTATGTGATAATTTTTTTCTCTTTTTGCACATGAAAAGGGTGCTATGAATTTTATTAAAGCTCGCATTCCAAAAGAAGTTTAATTTATTCTTTAATAAACATGTAGCCCACCTTAGCTTCTAATTCAAGATTGCTTTACTTAATTAAAGAATTATAACTCAAAAGAGCAATCAATGAAGGATAAAGTTAAATTGACGCTAATTAATTCTCTTTCCACTTGCAATGATTGATCATTTGAGCTATGAAACTTAAAGTTTGACGCGTCAAGCTTTGCCTTATTACTTAGAAGGTGTTCTTTGTGAGACAATGACGTTGTAATTTCCGCTCGAGCGTATTTCCTAACAAGAAACTTAGTTTTACATGATTATTTGTTTGAAAATCTAGACAGCACATTTTGCCGTGAAGATAGTTAATTAATGAAAGTTTTCTTTTCTCCTAAATGGCACCGTTTAATCTCAATTACGACGAGGCACTTGAAGTTAAGATTATTTGTAAGATGAACACTCAATTAGGCTGGTGTTAGCTCAATTAATAACTTTACATCTAGCGTGAGACAAGAAAACCTTTTCACAAAACACATCAAGTGTACATTTTTTACTAGATTCAATGAAATTAAAGTTTTGAAGAGTGACAAACAAACTAGAAGTTATTAAATGAACATTGGTTGCGTGGGCCGTGATAACACTTAATTTTAATCAAGGTTGCGATCTTGATACAAAAACCCATTAAGTGTATACCTTTGTCAGTATAAACTAAGAATTGTATAGTGTGATGCAATCAGGAAATGTTTTAATAAATCTTAGAAAGAACGAAAGAAATTATAAAAGAATAAGTATTTTTGAGTAGATAGAACGTTCAAAGATTTAGTAAAGGTTCGAAATAAATGTCAACGTAAATCTAAAGTTTTAACATTAGTTGCATTATTCTGAAAACATTTCAAACTTTTATCTACGTATCTATTAAACAGTCGCTTAAAAATAAAGTTAAATTCCGCCGTGCATTTATTTTATGGCATTTACTGATCTTTTCGTTTGGTTCTAATTACGAACTTCGTTTATATATATATATATATATATATATATATATATATATACATATATATATATATATATATATATATAATAAACATATAAGTAGCTATGTATGTTCCCCGAGTGCATACGATTCACTACATTTATAACCAAATTACCTCTTTCGAACTCTATCTAAATTGTTCCGCTTTCTATCTCGAATTCATAATCGCGTCTCTTAGTTGGATTTATTGTCAACTCTGATTCCTCCAATCCAAGTTTCCTGCCATTCGAGAAGGCCTCATTAAATATGGGGCCTAATGATTTTTCTACAGATGTCACATTCATGATGTTCATTCCTGATTATATTTCAATTGATTCGCTAATCAACCTGTTTAATCTATTTCGGTTACAAAGTGCAATCCGTTTACAGCCATCCCAGTTTATCTGTTGACCTGCCTCCATTGAGTACCTGGCTAGATCTGATCTACGACTCGGACCATTTTTGCATGCCGTTTTATGATGCCCTCTACGTACCTTTATTGGACACATGGTTTCGCCTATATACCTGAGTTTGCAATATTTACAATAGAGATCTTAACAAGTGATTCATTATATATAATGGGAGGACCTCACATAATTGTTTATATTTTTATTTGGATTTGCTGATTATATAAGGTGTGTGCACGTAAATGAAAATGGATGGATATTATCGATTTATATAAGATACTAGAGGACGTCACATGATTGCTTACATGTTTATATAAATATGCATAATATACGTGTATATATATTTTATAGAGACACATACATGTATGATTCTACATAGTCAATTACGATGTAGAGTAAAATCGCCTGGCTACTTCTATGCTTCTATGGATATGCATAATAAATATGGTGTGTAGACGCTTATACGCGTGCATATTTATGTATTTATCTAAAATTTGATTATATATATATATATATATATATATATATATATATATGTAGATATATTATATACTCATGATGAATAGTAGGTACTTTATATTCAAAGAACTCAATGTTTCCCATAAATATATATATGTATATATATATATATATATATATATATATATATATATAAACATAGACGTATAAATAGATATATAGATGTACTATATGTACTATTAAAGAAAGAAACTAATGTTAAATTAAACAGAACAATTTACCATAAACCAACATGGTCTGCACAGTATTTGCATTACAGCAGTTTTGTGCCATTTCAATATAAATTATCAACAGTTCGTGGTTGCTTTTCAAGAATTGACAGGTTGGTTAGTCAAGATTCTAAAGAAAATGAATATAATAAAGCAATTAACGATTTAATGTCTAATGGCTATCCCAGACAATTAATTGAATCAATTATTAAAAGGGGAGTTAACCAGAAACAGACGTACTATGGGCCAGAAAAGAAAACCGTCTACCTAAACATCCCATTTAAGGGGGATGCAGTTTCCCGAATGGCACAAAAGAAAGTTGAAGCAGCATTAACACGCACATTTAATGCAGCCAAACTACGAGTGTTATTTAGGGTAACACACTTTCCTTTACCAGCAATCAAAGAGAAACAGCCGTTAATGTCGATATCAAATATTATTTACCAATATACATGCGCAAGTTGTCGATCAACTTACGTAGGCCAATCGACCAGACGGTTAATTAATCGAATGAGAGAACATTGCAACTTGAACGCCTGTTTTAAATCAAATGGTAAATACACGTCTGCTATTGCGCAACACATCATCGAAACAACGCACGTATGTTCTCCAGACGTAGCATTAAAAGTAATTACTAAATGCAAAAACAAAAGGGAGCTAGCCACATACGAGGCCTTATGGATAAACAAATTGCAGCCGGATTTATGTAAGCAGAAGAAGCACGTACAAGCACTGAGCTTGAACTGGATGTGACGCACGCAATTTGATTGGTTTCTATTTTTCACACTCTCTTTATGTTCACATATTTCTATCTTGTTTGGCTTTCCAATTTATATATAAAGATATGTTCATTAGTAGATATTTGAGGAGATAATGTGAAAGAAATGTTTCTTGTATCTAATAAAATTTCTTTTTGTTTTTGCACACAGGAAGGGTACAATGAATTTTATTAAAGCTCACATTTCAAGAAATATATAATTATTAACAAATGGGTTTTGACTGATATAATTTATTCATTGAGGTTCACACATAGTTGCCTATATTATATGCATATTTTATACAGTGTATATATATGATGGATAGATAGATAGTTATATAAGATTTAGGAAGAACCCACATGATTGCTTATATGATTGTCTATATATGTATGAGGTATAGTATTTAGACGTATATATAAATGGACATTTATATATAAGATGTTGGTATAAATAAATATAAATAAGTAAATAATAAATAAATATACATATTGCTGATATATTATGTACCCATGTTGAATCGTATAACCCCACCTTGTTGCCTACATGTTATTTTATTTATATATACATAGCTATACATAGATATTTAAATAAAAAATTAAATTCTTTTTTGTAGGGTTTTCATTCGGTCTTGTCCAAACGATGGAATAATACCATATTCTTTCTTACTAACCTCTCTCACCCTGTCCTATTTCACATAGGATGAGATTGGGTATACCAGGAATTTGTTATCTAATAAGGTAATATGCCTTAGACAGATAAAGGTGGAGCAACAATGGGAATAAATCCGAGGGATTATAACGATAAAATGAATGTCAATTTAATAATAAAGAAGTTTATAATTAAAAAATGAAGACCCAGCAGATAAGTTACAAGATGAGGTTAAGAATTTAATCAATCAAATGATTGGATCAGGAAAATTAACACAAAGAGACACACTCCCTTCCAGAGTGTATGGTTCAATAAAGTTTCATAAACAAGATAATCCACCTAGATTTCTTGTGAATGTTCAAAATTTTCCAACTTATAAAATGTCAAAATTTCTATGCCATAGCATAAGAAAATAAACCTATTTTCTAGATTATACGTTTAAAAAAATTTATAATTTTACTGACATTATTGATAAATATAAATTATTAGAGAGTGATAAATTGGCAAGCCTGAATGTGCTATCGATGTATAATAACACTGCGGCACAGGATTCGTTAGTATGTGTCCAACGTTGTCTAACGGAATACCCTGAAATATTAGAAGGTAGTAAAATGAAATTAAGGAGTATTATGTAAATGTTTAGAATTTGTATGTCCTCTGCACACTTTATGTTTATAAATGAATTCTACCTACAGGTTAACGGTGTTTCTATAGGGCAATCATTATCAGTTCCAGTCGCTACTATTTACATGCATTATTTAGAGAAAAATCTCTTGTTCAGATCTCCTCTCAAAACAAACGTGCATTTAAAATTCTTAAATGACATCTTATTAAATTGGAATCATGAACATAAGGAGTTGGAGAATTTTCTGTATTTGGATAATCAACTAGGCGAGGTTAAATTTACATTGGAAAAAGAAAGAAAAGACTGGCTATCATTTATGGATGTAAAATGGATGTATTAGAAAAAGATATTTATAGGAAAGATACTTATTTGGGTGTCCTCCTGAATTACTCGGATGTAACCAGGCGTTCTAAATCCATGATAATTAGATGTCTTAAAATAGTGGATTTTATAAATAGAGACAAAGAAATTATGAAATTGAAAGTTATATTCTGGATAAATAGTTATCCGGAAAAATTAACTGAGAAAATCATTAACGAGATGTTATGGAGATTTAATGGAAATGTAAAACAGGCAAAATCGGTAAGGGATTTAGAAAAGAAAAATGAAGACAGGCACAGAACTCTGGTTCTACCAGATTCTAGATGAAGTAGATAAATTAGGACATTAGCAACTATATACAACATAAGAATGGTTTTAAGACAATCAGTTACTATAGGCTATAAGTTACCGAAGCAGAAAGAAAAAATAGAAGGCTCAACACATCAGCGTTTTACGAGTTACCTTGTAAAGATTGCAAACTCAAATTTATAGGTGAAACCATGCGCCCAATAAGTTCTGTAGAGGGTAACATAAAACGGCATACAAATATAGATCTAGTCACGGATCAGATCTAGCCAGGCATTCAATGGAGACAGGTCATCATATAAACTGGGATGGCTGCTAACTGATTGCATTATGGAATCGAAATAGACTAATCAGATTGATTTGTGAATCAATTGAAATAAAATCGAGAACGAACGTCATGAGTGCGACATCTTTAGAAACATCATTAGGCCCCATACATAATGAGGTTATTTTGAATGGCAAGAAACTTGGATTGGAGGAATAAGAGCTAACAATTAATCCAACAAAGAGACCGAGACTATGAATTTGAGATTGTAAACGGAAAGAATTTTAGAAGAGTTAGCAAGGTGTATTTTGGCTGATATACTATAATTGTAGTGAATCGTGTAACTTACATAGTTACTTATATATATATATATATATATATATATATATATATATATATATATATATATGTACGTAAAGCGAAAATTCAGGGTTTGAATTTTGAAGACTGAAATATAAAATTCTACTTAAATGTAAAATTGAAATGCGTCTGAATTTGGTCACCTGGTCGTCATTCGCGCCAAAATGAAACCAACACGTGGGTAACATTTTCTTACTGGTGGTGCCGTGTAGCTATAAATGAGCAGTGGTTTTAGATGAGTCGTAGCGATAGAACTTTAAAGCCGGACGACGCGTAAATTGACATCGTCATCCCAAATACTGATGGTTCCATCATGCTAAAGTCAGTATATTGGATTTAAAGCCTTGAATTCTGTTAAACTGTGCAGTTATCTCCAAGTGTTAAATAGGAATTGACAAACTGACACTTAGCCAACCACATTTCCTGGGGCCAATTTCAGCTGCAGCAGGAAATTGGCCATTGACCATCCAATGTCAGATAGTGCTGCGGATTTTGTCCGTACACGCATGTTTTAGCCATTTTAAGGGACGGTGAAATGGGTCTAAATCATACATTCAACCCGGGATCGAACGACGCTCTGTTCGTTTACAGTCTACGCGTAGTTCTCCACGATATGCTTCAGTGAAGCAGGATGGCCGATATAACATCCGTTGCATCGCAGGCCATACACCTGTAACTGTGTTTAGGAATGGAATAATTCCCAGACGACCAAACTGTGCATCAATGATTTGTTAAAAACGAAAAGGATAAAATCCATGCTAAATGAGTGCACGGCATTTGCAGAACACGTCAGTAGAAGAATGGAAGCTAGCTGTAGGGTGGGGCGGGGTGCATTAGCTAATTGTGCTTTTTTGTCCATCTCTTCCACAAGCACCTGGAAACCACAATTCCGGCCTATTAAACTTTTTCCAATCACTTTGAGCTGCATCGTCAGTGGTTGTTTCCTCGGTGCTGGTCAGAAAGGAGGCAAATATTCGTTGTAAAGTAAAGAAAACACGTGCAATAATTTTTTTTGTTCGCCGTCGCACCATCAAGATTTGTCGGCAATAGCAACTGACCACCAGGATGCTTGGCCGCTATCAGCTCGGCAGCAGACCAGAGGCTTCTAGAAGTCATGCTTCACGATGGCGATCGAGCAGACGTTGTTTGGCCAGTCACGGCCTCTCGTGCAGTTATACAGTTCACAGCGCGCATGTTATCATCTTTCAGTTGTTAATTAGGAACAAATGCGCTAGAAGTTTGTGAAACAAATTTTCTATTCAAATTTTTTTTAAACACGGCATAGTAACCCATTTTTTTGCTTATTCTTGGACTCGTAGCAAATGAACAGAATTTTTGAAATTTTTTTAAAAATTTGCATCTTTTCTGCCTGTTTCGTTTGCGCCTGTTTAGGCATCGTGGCTGCGTCTTCTCCGCAGACAGACTCCATCGGCGGGCAATTGGACTACGAGTGCAGTATGAACACCTCAGCGACAAGTCCAGCGCACCTGGTAGCCTCGTATGCGAGCACACTCGTGCTCATCTACGTGTTGCCCTGCCTCATTCTGGTAACCACTAACACCATCATCGTGTTCCGACTGGTCCAACTGAGAGCAAGCAGACTGAGGCTGCAAGCCTCGGTGAGAGAACAGCCAACCTGGCTTACCAGCTTTCAATAGTGTTTTGCTAGATTCACCTTTAAGTTTAATGCTAACATTCACGGTTTTCTTCTGTGGTTTTATGCCTTGCCCTAGTAGTACCGCGATAAGCAAATTGCCCAGCAGTTCCAAGCATGCGCCACGTCAGTCGCCGTCAGGACTGAGTGCTGATTGGTCCTGTCAATCCGATGACTTCCGCCCAATTAATTTAGCATAATACCCACTTTTTGACTGCTATTTGACGTTTCAATGTTTCAACCCAACTTATTTATGAGAAATACAATAACACTCAGTGCACTATTCGCAAGAACACAATTAAATGGATGTGGCAAACTTGTGATCAAGTCAAGGTTGCGCAAATGATATAAACACCTGACCCATTAATTACTTACATATGTCAGTATAAGCTAAGCGTTGTATAGTGTAGAAAATGCAATTCATCCAGTAAACCGGTTTCGTGCTTATTGAGAGCTCTTCATGTACTGGCCAGAATTTGCCGCGGATAGAGCTCACACCTGGGCACGTTTGCTATGCAATTTGGTGCTCTAATCACGGAACCACTCTGCCGCACTGGTGTCTGTTCAGTAATGACAGATTTTGGATGGTTAGTTGGAACTTTGGTTCTAAATGGATGCCATATGATCTGTAAGTGTTGCTGCAAAACAAACATGCAGGAATTTGGTGCCTAATTTCGAGAATCCACACAAACTCATTAGGGAACCTAGGGTTAATAATAAACCAGCCAGAAACTTCAATCACAGTCGTCTCTGCACCTAGCATATCGCTTCAATGTTTTTTCCACATCACCTTTGAGATTTCCCCGTGGAGGACGTCGTTAGAATTATTTCGGACAGATGTATGTCTTAAGTCTTGCTCCTCTTTAACTTTCCAATACAGATGAGGGTGTATTTGAATTCTATTTATGTTGTCTGTCATCTAAATGAAAGGTTTTATCACAAAAAAGAACCACACAATCTAAAATTGATATTTGCGATGTTGCACTTTTTGCACGAGAATTTAATTATCGGTGGAAAACTTCCTCGTTACCATCTCTGCTGCATTCAGTGCTAATAATATCATTGTTGAAGAATGTTCTTAGACGTGCCGCCAAAAGTTGGCTCTTACAGTTATCCGTATTCAGAAATTCGTCAGCAGTAGCCGACACAGTCAAGTAAACGGTAAAATTCTACCTGAATATCTCAGCCACGCATAGTTAAAAGCTGTCATTCCACTTAAACTGCCAAATGAGACTGCCGATTAAC
Source organism: Eudiplozoon nipponicum (assembly GCA_029291075.1). NCBI lineage: Eukaryota > Metazoa > Platyhelminthes > Monogenea > Mazocraeidea > Diplozoidae > Eudiplozoon > Eudiplozoon nipponicum. Next base: position 5,238 of record JAQBSW010006743.1, on the reverse strand, counting down.
TTGCAGTCAATCGAAGACGCATTCTGTCAAAGCTGTCAGTGTAGCTTATTCTGTCATTTTCAATATTCTTAATTATTATTATAATAAGAATTACTTGGAGTAAATGTCTGATGACCTTTCAAAGGGAATTGCCTGAAAAGAAAATGTGAACTATTATTAAAAGCAAGAGAAATATAAGTAAATATGTACTATGCAATAATTTCATTAAATTATTACATTTTTACAATATTTGATTAGCAGACTTCAATTAAATCGTCACCAAATGATATAACGTGACGAAAATGGTGATTTTAAAAAAATATGCAAAACAGGACAAGAAGCGGTTAGTAAATTTATGTGTTCCAATTTCTACATATTTCAGTTTTGAGGAATGATTTTCAGGTGAAATTTATCTTAATTTATTCGGTAATTGATTGCCATTTTTTTTATAAAAGAAAACGTTTTTCTTTTACCGTTTCCTTTAGAGGAGGAGTCATTGCACATACCTTGGACATGTGCAAAGCTTCTCTTTTGTAAGACTCACGCAATCACCCGTTGACTGTTTCAAGTAAACCGTTTTCGATTCAAGAGAAATACCTTTCTACGTTTTAGACTGCGGAACCGCTGCAGGACAAAATGTTGATTAATCTTAAAGCAAACCTTTCCCCATAGTCTGTCTTCTACGCTAAAGACACATTCCACTCTACCGTCCAAAGGCGGACAGCAGAACTGATTGTTCCAGCTTTTCAAAATATTTTCGCATCTTTATTGTGGTCCAATCATCGCCAATCATTTTTGTTGCCATGGCCTGCTTACGGTCAACACATGTATGAAATTCGTTCATGCGTTTAGCCGATGCCAGTTTAATGGCTGCCAAAATAAAATTTGGTCTTAATTTAGGTTCCACGTCGATGCAGCTGACGCTAATAACGCCTGGCGCTACTCACCCGTAAAAAAATGAAATTTAATGACCACATCTGAACATGTTTTACAATGCAGTACGGAAGATTGAGTATTGATTTTGACTTTCTTAAATAAATTGTCAATTTCGAAATTTGCATAAAACGCAAAAACGAAACCGACATCACAGTTTGCTTTTCATTTAGTTGTCGGATTTTTCTCCGATTTAATCAAACAGGTGTTAGATCGAAAAGGGAAGATACAGTCGAGTGGGTTTGGAGCGTCTGGAATCAAAAACAAATGGAGCAACAAAACAACTTTGTCGGAGGATTCGGATCATCATATCATTCGCTCAGAAACAGCCTTCTCCTTCATTGACACCCAGCAAAACATTAGTCAGTCAGCATTAACTGCGGAGCCTCAAATGCAAGAATCTGGCGTCTGCGCGCCTTCAAGGACGCCCTCCGTGCACACAACACATTCCTCAAGGTGTTGCCCCATGTGTCTGAAAGAAGCACCAGTTTCACAGAGTCGAAAGATTGGCAGAAGCATTGCTTCGCTTTTGAAAACCAGGTGTTTTGCCCGCTCACAAGCGAATTTTGTTCAAAGTGTGAATTGTGAAACCCCAGGAGAGTCTTCTAATCCGAAGTCGGCGGCAGCCGGGCATCGTGTCAGTCTTGTACCACGTCGTCGAAATGCCCTGGGAAAAGAATTGAGTCGTGTTATTGTTCAACTTTTGATCTCCTGCTGCTACCTGGTTTTCACTATTCCCCTAACGTTAGCCCTTTCGTACCGCGCGAGTCTCGGCGCGCACAACAGCTCGCCATGCCACAGTCAGCTGATGGCGCACTTGACTCGTTTCCTTTCCTCCGTCAACGGTGTTGTCTACGCCGTCAATGGTTATTTGTACGCGTTTTTCTTCCAATTCTACAGAGATCAGTGCTTCTCCATGTTGACTTGCGGCCGTCTCTGCTTTAAAACTAGTTACAATGAAAGAAACAATAAGCATTTTAATTGTGCCACGTCGGTTTCAAACAATCAACGTGGAGTTCAATCCATGTTGGCCATTCTAGCGGGTAGAGTTCGCATGCTGTTTACTTTTAAGGAGTTGAGTTTTGAGAGTAAAAAGAAGCCAGACGCCGACGCGGCATGTTTAAGCCAGAACAAACCCAGCCACACATCGGCTCACAATGCTCACAAAAAAGACAAAACCGGCGATGCGAATCCATCATTCAGTGCCAGTTGTTGCTTCAACAGGTGTTCTAAGTCTCGCGCTACAACGACGTCATCAGACAACATACCGACTAATGTGTGCAGCGACACGTGTATCGTAGCCGATCACTCGATACCGAACGTACTTCAAAGTAGCCCAAACACCTGCACTAAATTTTGCCACACCGACGGTTCAAATGTCACCGTTTTGAGCAAACGCGACGGTGACTCGACACCGAACCTACCTGACACAGGTTACAATGACAGCTCAAACAGGACTGCATTGTTCATTGAAAACAAATCCCGACTGAACCCCGACATCCAATGCCAACCCTACGAGTGTGACGCGTTGAAGCCAGGCAAACATGTGCACGAGAATATTGCACTACCCTGCGTTCAGACAGTTTTAGCAAATGAATGTGACCTAAAAAAGGACAAATTTCATGATCAGATCGGTCACGCGGTGGATCTGTCTGAGTCAGGCGAAAAATTTGTTGCAGCAGAAGAGATTCAAAACGATTTCATAAATGGCGTGATGAAAAATGTAAGCATCATTAACTTCCTAGAAGAAATTGTCATTAAACCATCCGTTTAACCAAATTTTAAATCAAGCTGGTGTTCTCTACATAAAATCAACTTTGGCTTTATTTTACCGGTCACAAACGGTACCAAAACTACCGTCAGTAAAACTTTTTTGATTTTATATGATTGGATTTTAATTAAATAAATGTTGCGATCTTGGTATAGACACCTGACCCATTAAGAACTTAGATTTGTCAGTATAAACTAAGTGTGGAAAAGGCAATTCATGCAGAAGACCGGTTTCATGGGAACTCTTTACGTACTGGCCAGAACTTGCCGCGGACAGGGCTCTAACCTGGGCACGTCTGCTTCGGAATCTTGTGCTCTAACCACACAGCAATCCTGCCGCACACTACACTGCACACAATTTTCAATTATATACTAAATAACGTTTCTTGGTTAGCCGTCCTTTAGGTGGAGCCTATATAGAAAAACTTTACGTCTAAAAGAGTGCAATATAATTAAAAAATGATCACTATCGTTACATCAGAACTCAACTTTACCGCCATATCCAATGCTTTATAAAGCAAAGCTTGAAAAGAATAATGTCCTAAATTGGATTTAATGCATAAATTATACAACCACGTTCAGGAATCTCAAGTGCACAGACACATACTGACACAATTTACCGATTTATATTTTCTGGACACAGATTTCATTACCATCAATTGGTAATCACCCATTAGAAAATTTCTTTTAAAATATGAATTTTATCTCTCTCTCTCTTGTTTTGAATGGAAATGTTTTCGGTATCCCATCTTCATCCGACATTGATAATCGGAATTTAAATTTATGAGCAATCCTAAGTACTATCTTCTTTAAAATTACTTCTTCGAAAATTCGTAAAATCAAATTTGCGAGTATGAAGTAAACACCAATCCCATTGTATTTAACCAGTCGTCGAACAACATAACAAAACTACCGCCAGTTGCAACGCACTGACGCGTTTCGACCTTCCATGATCATCATCAGAGTACGACTGGTGGTAGTTTTTCTATGTCGTCCGACGACTGGTTAAATACAATGGTATTGGTGTTTACTTTAAGCACGCAAACTTGATTTAAGGAATTGTTACCACCACCTGCGCAATCAATTATTGTTTAATTGTATTATCCATATATATGTGTGTGACGAAATCTGCAAATAGTTAATGTTCGTGACTAGATAAAAATTGTGCAGCCGACATTTCCAGTCAAGTTCAATGTATGCAAGACTGCTAGAGGGGAGAGCCGCATATCTCAATTTGATTTCCATGTATATTCAGTGCGGTTTGATCCTCGTTAGTCAGTATGCCGTCGTACTCTGATGATGATCATGGAAGGTCGAAACGCGTCAGTGCGTTGCGGCTGGCGGTAGTTTTGTTATGGTGTTCTGCGACTGGTTAAATAAAATATGACTGGTGTTTACTCCAAGCTCGCAAACTTGATTTAAAGTATTTCTTTGATCGGTTTTTGACAAATTCTGAAACTTTTGTTCTGATTCTACGTTAATATCAGAAAGAAGTATGATTTCGCGGATGCAAATAATGGAGATGATAAATGCGTGCATGGCTTCTTCATTTTTGACATTTAGGAAAGGACTTGGCTGATAAATTCGGACAAATATTGTAGGTTCTAAAGTTTAGCATATTTGTGCATGAACTGAGAATATTTTTTAAAGATAAGGCGATCCTGAAGCCACAATTTTTGAATGGTTATTTGACTATGCATATACCAGTTGTCTGGTATCATTATGACGATACGTTTAATTGTTTAAAAATAAATAATCAGATTATTGAAATTCAAATTAAAATTGAAGTCATTTGGGGATCGATTGGATCTTTCCAATACTGATAGTACAAATCTACTACCCACGGCAGAAAACCGTGGATACTCTAAATTCATCCAGTAGACCGCGTTCGTTCTTACTGTAAACTTGTTAAGTAAATTCCATTTAAATATCTTACTACTCCAGAAATGCCTTAAAGTCCTGCCTTGATCGCCATCGGTTATCACAGTTGCGTGGTAATAATAACGCAATACCAGTTTGACTTCTTGGATGCGGAGAACTCACGCAGAGGCATTTGTGCGCCTCTAATAAGTTGACTCTACTAATGCCTTGTCACACCTACGCGGAGAACACCAGGTCGTTTAACGATCCAACACTTCGAACTAAAAACTTATAGTGGGTACAGGGTGTCGTATCTGCTCCCACTGAGCAGTCGCAGTAAGAACAAATAGAATAAGCACAAAATTACATTTTTTCAGACTTATCTTGGAAAATCCATCTGGCTCTATTTAATCAAATTTGCTACGGGGTGTACAATATCTAATAAATAATTCTAAATAAACAATAATATGTAATAGTTTGATACCGTTTGTGGCGATGAACTAATTTATATGCAATTGTGTATTAGGTGTTGCCCACCTAGTAACAAATTAGTTCAGTTGTGAGCAGAAGGATAAACCAAAGGCGGCATGAACGGAAAGTATAATCTCACGCACATTCGTTTCGTTCTTACTGGCGACTCATCAGTAGGAGCCGGTATTACGCCCTTTCTCCACTATATATTTGGTAGAAGAATGT
>JAQBSW010006742.1:0-46127 GCA_029291075.1 Eudiplozoon nipponicum | reverse complement strand
CTTCGTTCAGTTACGTATTGCTATATTATATGTCGTGTGTTGTCTGTTTTACCGCTTGAATGCGCATTCGTATAGGAGGTTGCACCGTCCAATTGCCTCACAATCCTCAATCAAATATATAATAAGTATGAAGCGTAGTATCGGCTCCTACTGATGAGTCACCAGTAAACACGAAATGCATGAAATTATACCTTTTCTTCATGCCGGCTTCTATTTGTCCTCCTGGTCCTAACCAACTTATTACCTGGTACGCATTCCTATTATATAATTACATATATACTTATATCTAACTATTTTATCCTAATTCAATAGGTAGTCGACAAGACAAACCGCCTAATGCTCACTCTAAGATTTCTGATAGTGGAAAACTGTTATTACACTTGTCTATTTATCTACCACTGAGTGGCCTCCGGGTTGATCTCGATTAACTATTATCTGAAGGAGACTCTTTTTGACTTCTGGGCTGCGTTCTGGTTATAAACGTATTGAGGAGCAAACTGCGATTTTGCATAAGTGTTCACTTTAAATTAACTTGCTCTCAGAATATCAAGATGTCCAGCATATTAATTCTCCACACAGATTTGCTTCATGTTCGTAAATATAATGAAAATAGATGATCCTTTCTTTTTTAAGATTTTAGGCTATTAATCTCAGAATATGCACTAATTATTATATTTTAGTTAACATAAGCTTTATATTTATGAGAGTAAATTTCAGCTCGCAATTACATTCTTGCGTTTGCTAATAAACTTATTAGTCAAATTTCTCTTTAGATTTCATAAGCACACATAACATTTTGCATTGAGCTGGAGCTGAACATCTTTAGTACACTTCTTGTAGCGAATTTTGTGCTGATCTCTGGACAGGATAACTTCGACGAAATTGCAGAGATTATCGATAGTTTAGCTGATCTGAATACACAGGAACATTCTTTTCTTGACAAAATCCCATTTGTTTGTTTACAACGTTTAACGGTTTCCTCTTCTCCATTGGATCCAGGGAAACATTGATGAACTTTTTTTACATCCTAATTCATATTAATTTAAAGACCGCATTCAATTTTTGTGCACATTTGTATTGTGAAGTGTTATTTATTGACATCGGGAGACTTAGCGACAGTGATTTTCTTGAATCAGCCAAGTTGTAATGTTTAGGACTTCCGCACATTCGCTCAATTTACCGTTTAAAGAAATCTATAATTAGATAAAAATGTCTTTTTGTCAAAAAGAGACATTTTAGCCATATTTGTTTTTATTTTTCAGTGCGTTTCATTTCTATTCAAAATGGCTGTATTTGAAATTATGCAGATTTTACTTTTTGAAATAATAATTTGCTTTATTAGTTGAATTTATCTTCACCTTGCTTTGTTTGATTCATTGCTTATTGTTTTATTTTTCATCTGTTTGAATTTGTTTCTTTCCAAGCCTGGGGGCTACTTGTTATTTGCCATTTATCAATCCATTTTATTTGCTTCATTTATAAGATTTAATTTTTATTCGAAATCTTGGACGTTAGCCATAGTAGATTTCGGCCTGACGACTGACTGGCCTAGCTAATCGTACCAACAGTGTTATCGTGATCCATTCCAGTACTGAAGGGTTTCAATTTTCCTCTCTCTCTTTTAAACCAACTCGGATGCTACTTTTGATTCCGCCAATCATACATTATTGTCCTGTGACAACATGCAATTGCTCCAAGCAAGTAGGAATGGTGACTTTTGACGATGCCTTCTTATTAGTACCAGAGCGTAATTCTTGTCATAGTTCCCTTAATGAACTGAAGCATGCCTTTGATCTACCAGCGATCCTGTGGAAATTCATTTCAAAATTGTTTTCCCTTATACGGTCACATAGACATCTGCGTATCCCTCACAATAGGCTCCAGGATGGCCTTTTCCACTAAGGCAGAATTAACCTGACCTCTCTACTAGGCATTATTTATCGGTAGATTTTTGCTCATACAAGTTTATCTTGGTCAGTTAGGTTGTGATGCGACTTTGTCAAGTCATCTATATCACAAGTAATAAGCTGTTCGTCCACGAGAGTGATAATATGTCAGTTCTGCAGTCCAGCCATTTTACTTGTCTTGCTATGGCAACTTAAAAACCAAAATAAGCTAGTGGCTTTCTTAAAGAATACTAAAAGTAACACAATTGGCAGTTCCTAACCAGATGGGACTGTGGTAATAATTCAAAGAAGGATTGAGAATAACTGGACAGCTCATAAATGTTTCTTCTATTTAATTTCTCTTCACGCTAAGTTGGCAGCGACCTAATCCAAACCGTGCGAATACGTCGGTTCACAGAGTTACTTGGTATGTGGCAGCTTAAGTTGGTTATCGTTTATGTCAATTCAAACAAAAACAATCCATTTTTCTGATGTCTTGTAGTACAATACTAAAGAATTAGATATTTGACTTGATGCTGATGTTCAACTGATACTCTGTAATACATTTACGCTTCTTTTTAAGGCGATGCCTTATCTCATAAAGTAAATTATTCTCAATAAAACCGATAAAAATTATTACCTGACTAATAACTGAATTTTTACAGTGCATTGGTTAAAATATGCCTTCAATGTAGTCTTTCGTGTTGAAATCAAATTTATATTCACTGATGACACGTAACTCGTGCACCAACAGTTTAGGGCATTCTGTTAAATATTATTGCATTGGTGTTTACTCCAAGATCGCAAACTTGATTTAAAGAATTGTTACCACCAACCGTGCAATCATTTATTGTTTTATTGTATTGCCTATATATTTATTTGTGGCGAAAGCTGCAAAACGGTCATGTTCGTCACTGCATAGAATTTGTGCGGCCGACATTTCCTGTCAGGTATAATGTATGCGAGACTACTAGAGGTAAGGGCCGCATATCTTATTTTTCTTTTCATATATATTCAATGCGGTTTAATCCTCGCTAGTCAGTTTGCCGTCGTACTCTGATGATAATCATGAAAAGTCGAAACGCGTCAGTACGTGTGACTAACGGTAAGTTTGCTATGTTATTCGACGACTGGTTAAATACAACGGGATTGGTGTTCGCTTCAAGCTCGCAAACTTGATTTAAAGTATTTCCTTTATTTATCATGATAATTTACTGTGTGCTCTCAAATATATTTCCAATTAACATCTGGGAATTTGTCGGTGTTCTTACTTGTTTTTTCCACTCAGGACGACATTATAACGAATTTGATCGAGTCAGCCCACGCACTGGATTCTGCTCGTCTGTGGGAACTGTTGCCTTGTGTGTACAATCTGCTGCTGCCTGTTTACGAATCTCGTCGTGATTACTTAGCTTTGGCTGCTGCTCACCGTCATTTAGGTTCCGGCTACGAATCAATTGGTCTAGCACAACGCCAAATGGGTCAAAGACGTTTATTGGCTGCATTTTATCGCATAACATTCTATGGTCGAGTAAGCAGAGCTTCAGAAAATTATTTTATTTTTCTACTATAAATGTTGTGTAACAGGAGGATAGAGTAGTCATGGACAATAATTTCATTACATTTCTCTTTTAGTCTTTAAAGCCAGGAAAAGGAATTATTAATTAAAATGGTGTCGTTCGCCAAATTTTATTTGGAATTTTTATTACATTATTTATTACTAGATATTTGAAAGTCATGCTGGAAAATCTTTTGTGTACCGTGTGGACCCATGCGTGAAGTTGCACATGCTCTGCGCTGATCTCATCCGGCTGTACAACGCTAAACTCGGTCAGTCTGTGGAAGTTTTGCAGGAGAATTACATTAATCGACAAATGATTCGACCCGACCGAGCCTACATTCAGGTGAGCTTGCAATGTGTATTCCCGTCCGATATCCGCCGCTTTTCTCCATTTATGCAAATTTCCTTATTTATTTATACCCTATTCTACGCAATTGGAATTGTTTTATTTTTGTTAATTTATTAATTGTTAAAATTTTTCCACTCTATACTAATTCTGTCTTCATAAACTAACAGCTTTCCAAATCGGAGTATAGCTTACATTGAAGCAGATAACGCCTCAAGACAGAAAACGTCGGAGTTAACTTTAAAATATTCATTGATGGTTACCTTTGAGTTGTTGCGTATTTCTCAAATTATTTCACTAAAATTGACATCCAAAATGGTGCCAAAGATTAGGACTATCTTCACGAGATTCTTATTGGTTACTTTCCATGCACATGCCACTTTACATTAAGCTTGCGAGCTTGATTTATACACCAATTCCATTTTATGTAACCAGTCGTACAACAGACAAACTACCATCAGTCATACATACTGACGTGTTTCGACCTTCTATGGTCATTATCATAGCACGATGGCCAACTGACTAGCGAGGATCAAACCACAGTGCCTATACAAGGTAAGCACAATTTGTTCGCATAAGTTTTGTTGTGTTGAACACAACTCAAACCTGTATTGACGGAAACTGAATGAAAAAAACAATCTCTCTGTTATGCCAACATCATTATCTGTTTAAAAATTTCAGTTTGTCTGCAATGCCCCACCTAGTAACAAATAAGTTAAATTTTGGCTAGAAGGATAAACCAAAGACAGCGTGAACTGAAAGTATAATCTCGTGCATATTCGTTTTGTTCTTACTGGCAACTCATCAGTAGGAGCCGGTATTACACCTTTTACTCACTATATATGTGGGTGAGGAATGTGGGAAAATAGGACTGTAAAATCTTCTATTTGAATGTATAAACATGCAGTAGTGAAGCTAACATCATTTAAAGTCTCGACAATGCGACGTAATACCGACTCCTACTGATGAGTCGCCAGTAAGCACGAAAGGAATGTGCACGAGATTATACTTTCAGTTCATGCTGTCTTTGGTTTATCCTTCTGGTCATATTTGAACTATTTGTTTCTGATGCAATTTCATAATTGCATATATATATATATATATATATGTATATATGTATATATATATGTATATATACTATCACATATATTAGCTCTCCACTACAATCAATTATCTAACCAATCTTATTTTGCATATACTAATTTGGTATGTTCTTCGATAAGTGTAAAATAAATTTTTTTAAATGCATTTGTTTCAGTATAGAAAAAGGCATAGCTAAGATATTTTGTAATGTAACATTAGGTGTTTCTTCGGCTGACTGCTTCCAGACAGTTGGATTGTGTGCGTAATATTCTTATCAGTGTTGATTACTCACCACATTTAATAGAAAAATATAAAACTATTGACAAACAAAATCTCGTGAATGTTCATTCGACTGGTTAAATACAATGGGATTGGTGTTTACTTCAAGCTCGCAAACTTGATTTAAAGAATTGTTACCACCACCCGCGCAAACTATTATTGATAAATAGCTTTTCAATTTAAATAAGGCTAGGTGTGTGGGCATGCCACTCTATTTCTCGGCTATCAAAATGAAAATACGCTGACTAGAACTGTGCATACAAAAAAATTGTTCGTTCAATGGGTTTGCCATGGAGTTTGGAAAGCCCCATGCCAAATTATGTTTATTTGATTTTTTTCTATTTGAGATATCTGGAGTAATATGTATATATCTTGTGCACAAAACGTACGCTTAAACTGGATTATACATTTTGCTAATAATGACTGTAGCAATTCCTTCTGTTCCTATTTTAGTTTGTTTGCCATTCATAAATTCATGTTTTATTTATTTACAACGGAAAAGTTATGACTACTTATTTTTCACGTCATTTTATATATTATGACTGAATGCAGGTGACATTTGTTGAACCGTTCGTCGAAGAGCCGCCTCTATCGCTAGATGATGAGTTATTCACGGCTCCACTCAGCTCGAACAGTCTCACTGAGTTCGAGAAGCATCATAACATCTCACAGTTCATGTTCGAGACACCTTTTCTGAAACGTCTCGGTATGTATATTATTTGTTTAATATATGCATATAAATATTTTTCAATTTATTTACCTGTTATTGTACAAATTTTCACTCATGACTCTTGGCGAACTTTTGGCAGCTTTTGGTAGGATTCTCCTAAATTTAATTCCTATGATCTCGATGGAAAAACTTTTAACATGCTATGGACGAAGATAAAATCCGTTATTCGTGACGCAAGCAATTTCATTTGTTGCATTTTAGGTTCCTGTAGACTTAGTTATTGAGTATCTGAAATATCTCTTGACAATATAAACGAATTCGTGTACTGTTTTTCTGCTATCTTGTCTTATAATACCATTACTAGATCAATTTTACTACACACCAGGCACAATCTGAAGTCGGAAGTTGAATCGTTCTGAAGAGGAAAGTTTAAGGAGATGGAAGATTCGTTTACACCAGATAACAGCCGAAGTTTATTTTAACTCTTTTCCTAGTAGTTCCGATAAAATTGAGTCAGGAAAACTCTAAGCGATCGTAAAATGAATCTTAACGGATAAAATGTCTTCACGATCGGTGGACAAACGCTTGACTGCCTACGTCGGTTACAATACTCAAAGATTACTGCTAGACATTGGAATAAATAATCCGTCTCTTTTATGTAAATAAATGCAGTTGTGCTTCCCATTTATATAAAAAATTGTATCAGCTTTCGTATTAACTATCGTGACAACAGTTGTCTCTGCACAGCTCCAAGATGATCACTAACTGATACTGCCAGGGCTTAGAAAGCTTTTTAAATCTACGTATTCGCTCGGTTAATTTTAGGGCATTGCTAGCTGAGCGTCATAAGTTATTAATCAAGAGCAGAATTTACGAGCCAACGAGCTCTGTTTTTTAGCTTTTACATGTATCATCACTATCGAAACTTGTCATGGCACCCTGATTTCGGTTTATATTGCTATATATATATATATATATATATATATATATATAATTAGAGTAATTTAACAGAATTTAATTTCCTAGAACATTAACCAAATTTACTCGATTATATTCTTTTTCTTCTTAAGAAAATCCTTAATACAATCCGGGAACTGCTGTGTACAGAGATCGAACAAACGGGCAGTTTATTCATAGCTCATCAGGCCATGCCCAACGCCATGGGATTCGAACATTGCATACTATTCTAATTATTTTACTAAATCTGTTTGATAGTTTCAATCCATTTTGTCCCTATTTTAATGTAATGGTCGAGAGTCGGATTTCTCTACGCTCGTTTTTTCCGTTAATATTTATCTGTGCATTAATTTTATTTAATTTTATATATTCGCACAACATAGGGTTGATTTTACTTTACACACACAGAACTTCATTTATTATCTACCCCACTTGACTATCTTTTTTGTAACGACATGGTCGCTCCATAACATAGCTGTTTAGGCAGTTTGTCGTTTTATGATACGATATTTTTATGTTTTACATTTGTTTTATCATCAGTAACTCTACCTTGTCACATTTTAAATTTGCTGCATGATCTCCAATTCGATTTCCTATGTGACATCATGTCCGAGGCCATCTTGTAGTTACAAATGCTTTAACTTCGTTTTGCGTTACGGTGATTGACGAGTTAGGCTTCTACGTGAATGGACAGAAATAAATTTGTGCGCTTGTTTCTAAGAATTTGGTTTGATTTCAGACTGGATAAGTCTTTTGTTGTATTCCTTTGTTCAGGTCTCTCCTCGGATGAGTGCTTAGTCGCTCCAGGACCGCGACACACTGAGGACTTGTCAGCACAGTGGAAACGGCGAACGGTTTTGCGCACAGAAGCTGGCTTCCCACACCTAAGACGTCGACTTGAAGTGATTTCGACCTGTGATATTGACATTACTCCAATCGATGTCGCCATTGATGCAATCGAGGTGAGATTCCTATGCAAGCGTGGCTTTCATTTTACTGTTTGCACATTTTTTATGTGGATATCAAATTAAACTTCGTAGATTAATAATATCGTTACTTCGTTAACGTAACCTGGGATGCAAATCCCGATAACCTCTTTCGATGAACATATGATTTAAACATTTAAACGAAACCGTGTGCGTGATGTGTTTCTACCAAATTATTTGATCCTTGCCTTGTGAAGCAAGGTTTCTAACGTTAATATAACCCTATTTTCATTTGAATCTGCATCATCCTCATATTTTCAAAAATGTTTAATAAAGTCAAGAAATGTATTAAAGAAATGGCTTAGCGGAACATAGGGTATGTTGTATGCTCTTGTCACGAATTTAATTTCGCAAAACATACCTAAAATGTGACGAATTCACGCAAAGATAATAGCGAGTCAGATTTGCTTTTATTTCCTCGATTAATGATCTTGACCAAACTAATTTGAAAACAAAAATGATTGCTTGCAGAGCCAAATGTAATCACATACCCATATAAACCTAGCTAAACGAATATCAATCATCGCCTCTAAATTTCTCCGGGCATGCATCAAATTTTAATTCTAGTGGATTTGACCGCATTTTTCTTGTGCGGGACAATAGATAGCACTCTTAGGTCGGTAAAATCTTGAATTTTAAGTCAATCAGCTGACAAAAGGCTCAAAAATGAAGATACAAGTGAGAACCCATCAATCGAAGCCAATAAGCAGAGCAACTGAAAACGAAAAAAGTTCAAGATTTTACCGACCTAAGAGTGCTATCTATTGTCCCGCACAAGAAAAAAATGCGATCAAATCCACAATAAGAAGGACAGCACTGAGCAAAAAGCTTCAACATTCAAATTTTAATTCTAGTGTTATGAATGTGTTTATACGTATGCATATTATAATTTGTTTATGTCTTAGCGTAGAGGTTAACTGTTATTTTTTACAAAGTAAATTAATTTAATTAAAATTTTGGCAATATTAGGTGAAATATGGAACTAAGTAATAATTTTCTTAATTTAAAAAAATAATTGAACGAAAGTCAGAATTGAGAGACTGATGGCAAGATATAAAATCAACAAATGAAAGTATTGTAAGCAAGAAAGTATATTTAGAATAAAATTGTTTGTGATGGCCAAATGAAGTGTAACTGAAATTAATTTTGATTATTATGATACAAAATATGTGAGATTAAAGATTCTAGTTAATGCTTAATTGGAAGAAGAGTCAATATACATACTCGTGTACATGCCATAAAAATAAAATACATGTGGAAATCTGGATTGTGAACTTGGTAATTAGTTTCGTATGAGGTGATGATATTTTTGCAACTGCTTTTACATTCATGAAACGCATAAAAAACGGTCTATATGGCTTATTTTCATCCGGACCACGTGATTTTGCTAAATGGCGCCAGTCGTCTAGGATTTATTTCACTTAGGATATCTGGTGACGTAAGACCTATTTGCTCCAGTCAAGATTTAAAGACTTTTTTATCTTGCCGAGAATCCGTTGGAAAATTATGCAAACCACTTTGGAATCGCGTGTCTATTACACCGAGCATCAAGTCCAATGTACTCCTTTATGCTGGGACGACTTGAAAGATTAACCACTGTTGCTGCCAAAGCATAGAAAGCTTAAAAATTGACGTGTTAGCTCGGTTAAGTATGTTTCATTGCTAGCTGAGCGTCACTACGCATTGCACGATAGCAAACTTTACGAGCCAACCATCAATATTTGGCGGTTTTTTTATACACCACCACTGCCGAACCTTGTTATGCAACTCAGATTTCATTAGTTACGGTACAATTTGAGAAGACCATATATACGTCCTGCTCGCCGGACGACCCTGGTAACCCAGGAGGATGGCTGAAACCGCAGAAGGTGGAGGTCAGCAATTTCGTGGCCATGATATCTTTGACTTAATCGCACTGCAGTGTAATTTAATTAACTAGAAGTCACTTTAATGTGCGAAAATCTGCGGGGAATTAGTATCAGGGAGGATCTGGTAGTTCCCATCCTCTAACAACGATATCCTTTATACTGCCAGTTGGGTCTATTTTATGTCATTTAAGGCTTTGTAACTTTTGATGCGTACCTTAGCTTATCTTTTTTCGATTTTTTTAACTCTTTTGTTTGGCATGTTCCTACTTGCTGATCCTTTTTTCAACGAATGCTTCGTCGATCAAATTATACTACTACTATGGAAAAATGGTGCTTTTAACCGAATACAATATTGGCGTCTGACAGAGCAAAATTCGTGAACTTAGCTCACATATTATCGGCACCAGTGTTTTCTCAGGAAGCGACAGTTCACCAAGTGAGTTATTTATCCCGGAAATAACTTAAATGATCTGTTAATGTTTATTTTTATCAAATTTTTGGTTCGGTTTTACTTTATCTGGATCCTTTTTTCTAACATTACGAAGATAAATCATAAAATACAGTGTTAATAAACACAAAGGAAAAACAGTCTTACATGACATAGCCCCAAAAGCGAAAGCCTGGCTGAAATATAATCTATCCTTAGAAAAGAAATCAGATCTCAATTATTAATTAGCTATACAATGAGAACTAAAACTACCTGCGCGTAGATACAACCCAGCTTACACACAAGTCAACACTTATTCAACCAAAACCTTGTCGTACGACTGTTGCTAGTACATAAAAATGAAGCTCATAAATGAAATGGATCCCATGGAATTTATAACCGAAAAAATGTTTTTATTTCATATTAAGTATTTAAAAAATAAATTGGCATACATCAATATTAAACTTACCCTCGATTATATATATATATATATATATATATATATATATATATATATATATATATATAATGTGAATTTCAATGGCAGGATTGTTATTGTATATATTTCATCAGTATAAACTAAACATTTCACAAGATAGCAAATTAAATTCATCCAAAAGACTTGCTTAGTACTTATGGATAGCTCTTCAAGTATTTGAAAGTATTTGACGTGACCCGGGCTCGATCCGAGCATATTTGCCTGGGTGTTCAGATATATACAAACTTTTCATGCTAGCTTTTCCGTCGTGTGGAATGCATTTTGTCCCGGCCGCAGCAAGTTCTTGACGAGTTCCAAGTAAGGACGAGACCTTTCTACTTTATTAATTGTCTTTGCTACTTTGTGCAATGTTTAGCTTATACTGGCAGCATATATAATCAAAACCATGCCATTAAACTTTAGTATAACTTCTACAGGTGGACTGTTAGAACTTCACGTCTTAATATATTCAAATATGTTCCACCTGAAGGAGTAACTAAGCGAAAAACTTGAGTTGGTATATCTCTAATCATTTCGTTCAGTGTGAAGGATTACAAGACTCGCAACCAAATGTACCCAGGTTCGTGTTGGGTCGCGGAAAATTCTGTCAAATATTTGATGATTTCCAAATTGAAATTAATTTGGTCTACTTGATTAAGTGCCTTTGCTACCTTAAGCAACGTTTATAATGGCATTATATATATATATATATATATATATATATTCTTTATTACGTCCATTGCACAATATATTTTTTTATTAGGAAGAAGAAACATTAATAACAAGGTGAATAATGGCCATTTATTAGGAGACTACTAAACTTCATTTTAAAATATTTAATTTATATACATTGTGGGTTTTCATTTGACTATGTTAGTGGTTAACTCTCAAACCATCAGTACAAGAATGGCCAGATCTCAGTCATCATTTTGCAATACAGCGAGAAAGACCTTTACATGAAAACACGCACACACACAAACACAAACGCATACATACTTACTAATCAGCCAAAACAATAAATAGAGGTATAACCGAGTCAGATTTGTTGCAACCCACATAATTAAATAAAAACCCAGGATGTATATAAATGAAGGATTGTAAAGTGAAGTTTAGTAGTCCTGCAATAAATGACCATTGTCCACTTTGTTATTAAGTTTTTTCTTCCTAATAAAAAATATAGTATTATATATATATATATATATATATATATATATATATATATATATGTGTGTGTGTGTGTGTGTGTGTGTGTGAAGTGCTGAAGATTATTAATATTGGACAATTGCAATTGACAGAATTCTAGAGATTTTGTTTTGTAATCTATTCTCGCGTAAGTCAATTCGCACTGCACGTTTGTATAAACAAAAATTTGATTATTAACTTTTCATGCTGATAATAAGCATTTTTCGGTGTGATTTGCTAATTGTGGTTTCACTCCATCCAGCCAAGTTAGCTAACGCATACGAACACGTTTGACCGAAAACTATAGCCTGTTATTGCGAAAAAGATAGATAAAAATATTAGGCTTAATTTTTTAATTTATCATTAAATAAGCTAGAAATTTAACCGCTATTAATACAAATTCTGATTCATTATAGTGACTGTTCTTTTTTCGTGGTTTCTGGTAATTTGCCATTCTTCCTTTTTTCCGTTGTTCGTGGTAATGGTGGAGTAAACGATCATTTGTTGCGCGGGCGGTGATAAGATTTACCATAATCAAGGTTACAAATTGATATAAACACCTGATCCATTAAATATATACATTTGTCAGTATAAACTAAGAATTGTATAGTGTAGAAAAGGCAATTCATCCAGTAGACCGGTTTCGTCCTTATTGGGAACTCATCACGTAATGGCCAGAATTTTCCGTGGACAGGGCTCGTACCTGGGCACGTCTGCTTTGGAATCTGGTGCTCTAACCACTGAGCCCCCTGCAGCACACTACAATGAACACAATTTTGAGTTATATACTAACTAATGTAACTTGATTAGTTTTATTTTACTTTATGTGGAGCTCAGATGGCATCCATTTAGACCCGAAGTTCGAACTAACCATCCCCAATCTGTCATTACTGAATAGACACCACACTACAGGGAGAAGAGGTATTCTTTGAAATTTGATTGCGGAGTGCCAGCTTCATATTTTCCAATGCCGCGTTTTGCGTACGCGGGTTGTAGCTTTGCACTAACAGTTTAACAAAGATCCGATTGATCACAAATCTATGTCTTTGTCTAGTCAAGTTGTTTAGATTGTCTCTTTTTCGCCTGAAGGTTTCAATATTCATACTAACCAATGGAAATGTGGTTCTATCATATCTTTGTTTACTTGTGATAGAACCGCATTTCCATTGGTTAGTATAAACGATGTTGAAGCCTTCGGAAGAAAGGGACGAATAAAAACCCAGCCAGATAGAAAAAAAGGAGAAGATGTATTGAAATGAACATTTATATAATTGAACGAACATTGGTTTCGCGGGCGGTGAGATTTGTTGCAATCAGGTAAATTGACAGTAATTTCGTTATTATTTAATTTGCTGTGCATTCATCCTAGTATATTAAAAATACATAGCTGGGGAAATTCTTACATTGTGGTGTTAATTTCATAAAAAATCGTTCAGACCAAAAATGTTCCCAATAAGGACGAAACCGGTCTACTGGATGATTTGCCTTTCCTACACTATACAATTTTTAGTTTATACTGACAAATGTATGTACTTGATGGGTCAGATGTTTATATCAAGTTCGCAACCTTGATTATAGTTAATGTTGGCGTAGTTGGTGCTTTTCGTTTTTTGTTTCCTTTTGTGGTGCTACTGTGTTTTATTCTATTATTGCTGCTATTGTTAGTTATAGTATTGATGGTGACGCTTTTAATTTTTTTCTTTTAGTACTGGTTTTGTCGTCTTTCTTTCTTATTAAACGACCATTGGTGGCGTGGGCGGTGATAACAATTGTTATAATCAAGGTTGCGGTCTTGATATAAGCACCTAACCCATTAATTACTTACATATGACAGTATAAACTAAAAAAATTATACTGATTTGCCTTTTCTACACTATAGATTATACTGACGTATGTAAGTAATTAATGGGTCAGGTGTTTATTTCTTTCTTGTTTTTGCTGCTGTTCCTGGTGATGGTGACATTGTTGGCATTTTTATTTTTGCTGTTGGCTGCGTCCGTCCTGCTGATCTTTTATCGTGGTTTTGTTCTCGGATTTTCTTGTTTCTTTGGCGATGGCAACGGTGTTTTTGTTATTATTTTGTTTTGAAGTTGCTGCTTTTGATGTTCCCGATGTTGTTGGTGTTGTTTTTTCTGTAATTGGTTGTGTCGTTAGTGCTGTTGTTTTCTGCTTATTCTTCTCATACTATCTACGGCGTCTTCGAATGCTTAGTCTTATTAAAATGGTTCGGCACAAAATGTACAAAAGAAAAGAAGAGAAATCTAGCACAAATTGGGTCCATTCATAATCAGTACTTTAGTATTTTCAATCGACGCTCGTCTTTCAATGTAATAAGTCTCTATTCTATTTTATTTCCAATTTTAATGAGAATAGCTGATTGCCATTATCCGAAGTGTTCTTATTTTGCATAAACTGTATGCAGCATATATAACTCTTTTACTTGTTTAGTTTTGACCTATATTATATACTGCGGTATTTAATGTATCAATTTCTTTTTTTTACTTATAACTCGAAATACTTAGTCACATGTGTCACATTGCAAAAATCCAATCAATTATTAATTGTATTGCCTATATATGTGAGTGGCGAAAGCTACAAACAGTTAATGTTCGTGACTGCATAGAAATTTTGCAGCCAACATTTCCTGTCACGTACAATATGTGCAAGACTACTTGATGTGATAGCCGCATATCTAATTTTGCTTTCCATATTTATGCAATGCAGTTTGATCCTCGATAGTCAGTTTGCCGTCGTACTCTGATGATGATCATGGAAGGTCGAAACACGTCAGTGCGTTGCGGCTGGCGGTAGTTTTGTTATGTTGTTCGACTAGTTAAATACAATTGGATTGGTGTTTACTTCCAGCTCGCAAACTTGATTTAAAGAATTGTTACCATCATCCGCGAAATCAATTATTGTTTAATTGTAAAAGCCAATAATTTATTTGGCGGACGACGAGCTAAATAGTCTTTTCTATGGTTAGATAGTTTTGCTATATTATTAAAAGTAACTCGATTCATGAAACAAATTATTTAAGCCTACCTTAATGTCGTTGCTTCTAAAGTCTGGGCCAGGTTATTTCTGCACAGACCTCAAACATTCGAAGTTAACTGCAATGAATTTTGATTTTCGTAATTATCCACATGACGTTAATCTGATTCGTTGATTGATTTATAACTTTATTTAAAGTTATAATTTATATTAATTGGTTTATCACTTAGCTAAATTGGACACTTCGAAAATTATCAGCATTTTCAGAAAATTTTGGGTCACAATTTTATATTGGCTACATATTGAAACCAGTCCCTTGTGTGTTCGGGGTTAGGAATTCAGAATGCCTAACATTCGACCCTGTTTGCTGCTAGCCATCCACAGATTGTCGCCAAGTTAATTGCATTTTGAATAGGAAGAAGGGTGTGGTGTAATGTGATCGAGTAAACGATGTCGCGGGTACTATTGCTCGTTCTAGAGATTACTGCTCTACCTCTTCTGAATTTCTCGCCATGAGTCGGCATAATCTCGGCACCTTGGAGATCAGGGTGTGTAAGTGTCCATTCCAGATATCATTCGGTTTAGCGCAACCGACATTGCTTACTTAGATCCGATGTTATTTGTACTTCATAATGCAATCGAATGTAACTAGTCTGCGCGTAAATTGTGCACGTGATTAATTCCCCCTGACACTAACCTGCCTGTAGTCTTAATCAACTTGAACAAATGCATCGGTTTATAAAGCTGTCATGGCGTGGGTAGCTCCACAATCCAAAACAGTAACGAATGTATGTTTGGTTGTAGTAGCTTTATTTTATGCTTAAGGAATTAGATGGACGATTCCAGATCAGTTCAATTAACTTGCCATACACAACTGCAATAATGATTATTAAAGTACCTATTATTGAGGTGACGTTTGGTCAGCGGTAAAGTTTAATTGATCCAGCTCATTGTTTTCTCCAAGTATATTGGTCTCGGCCGTATATACATATTTATGACAGAAGATGTCGACGCAAGAATGGAGCGAGGTCAGCTTAATTGTACTGCTCACCTAGCTGTAAGTATTAACGCCACATTTTAATTAGAACAGCATTTTGTCAGACGTGCCAAGTATTTGTTCATTTAAATTGCTTTATCTTTCATTGCACATTTGTGCTTTTTGTGTGGGTTGTCGACTCTTCGTCGTTTTTTTTACATATTTCGTCTTTTTTGGCATTCTCATCGCATCAAAAACACAAAATAAATCGACGAAATCTGATCATTTTTATAATATTGACGTCTTTGTTCGGACGTTCGTTGTTCGATCCAATCATCCTGCAAATCTTCTGATAACCAAAGACAGGTTAGATACATCAATTTTGTAATAACTGATTACGCGGATGTGGATAACAACGCTCTATCTCCAGTATACTATACTGAGTCTACTCGTATAAGAGACACATATCAGCTTTGAGAGTGTTACATAGAAATTTTCGTTTGATACTCGTTATAGGCATTTCCTTAGTGCACAGATACTGAACTTCGATGCCCTGTACGTTTGCTATTTTTACAGCTGGTTAAAATAGTTCGATTGGTGTTTGTTTTGAACCCACAGACTCTACTTAAATAATTGTGTGGAGAAAAATTTGAGCAGCATTGGGAGTACATGCCTCGTGCAGGTCTAGTTCAATTACTAACATTCAAATCATGGTCGCGTCCAAAAACCTCGTTAAAATGACATTTGTCTTACGCTGGGTTGTTTTTAATTTCTTATCATTATCATCAGGGCTGCAAAAATATCGAATATAACACGGATGAATCTGTCGTTTAAAGTAAACTTATCTAATTCTGATCTGTAAAGATGGAAAATTACCTTCTTTCGCATTTTAGTATCAGTCGCTTCGCATAATGCCCGTACGTTTGGACTGGTATTTTCATGAATTTCCATTTCTGAATTTTTATGTACTCGTTGGCATGTAACATATAAATGTGCATTTGTGTATTAGGCAACATCCCTGTGCTCTACGTTACTTCGGCTCCTAATTATGATTATCCTGTCACAATGAAACAAATACGTCGATAGGAGTATATTTGTCTAGGCTTACCTGTCTTGTATTTTTTTAAACCATAACTAAATTAATATCTACCATTAATAGTTTCAGAAATTCCCAATGCCAATTTGTCTTCAGTAAGGCTCATTTTCACTGCTTTGGTCTGATCTCGCTTGTATTAATTATGACAAAAAGTAAGCGAAGAGGCGGCAGCAGTGGCTTTCCTGTCTTTACTCCAAAGTATTTCTTGTGCATCTGTTTATGATTGACAAACGTGAGTGTTCTTCCTATTCTCATATCACTTTCTGTATTACTTGTGCATATGTTTATGATTGACAAACGTAAGTGTTCTTCCTATTTTCATATCATTTTTTCTGTCAGTAATTGCTTGTATATATACTCATTGGCCATATTTAAATTAATTTTTTTTATCAAAAATTTACTTTATGGCTGCAATTAATCGAAATGCTTTAGTGCAGTCCGTTTTAACGATCACTGCTGAAACTTGTTATGAATAGATTCTTAAGTGAGTCAAATTTGTTATACACTAATCTAAGAACTGGTAGTTCTATCTTTCTATCGATGCGCAAATCTTATTCTTTCCGGATGTGATATTGCTAAACTTACTTTTTGTATTGTGCCATACTAATGATCTAGGTGCTGCTTATGAATCCTATAAATTGAAGCTTCACTATTAATTAATACTCTTTCATTAATAGGATTATTATGCCTTTGGTACAAATTTGAAACAGCATGAGAATAATGACTGAAATGAGGTGAGCGAAGAAGTATTTATGTACGTCTTCAAAAATTTAAAAGTAAACAACGATCTCTTTTTTAGGTATTATGTTTGTCCGTCATGGCTTTCAGATTATTACTTGGCATTTTAGATCCTGGCACGTCGTTTCGATTTAGTATTTCTGAAAAACACTATCAGGCTCATGATCACACAATGGCGTACAATAGGTACAATTTTAAGGTATCAATTGGAGAGCAGTTAATCTATCCACGCGTCTATACCACCAGACTTAATAAATATTATATCACATGAGATTTCGTCTGATAGTAAGGAATTACATATAACTAGAAATCTTTATCAGATTATATATTTTATAAAGTGTTTTGAGATTTAATGTTTCTTGCATAACCATTTCATTACTATTCAATTTATTGATTATCAATTTGAAGTAAATCCTTAAACAATTATGAGTTTTTGTTTTCGTGCTTGTGAAAAGCTTCTCATTACCGTCAGAGTGAGATGACTGCATTGTCTTCTCGGCAACAATCTCAGGCTGGTCAACAGCGGTTATCTGGGGCTGGGAGCTCTGGCTGGCTGTCGGGTATGATGTCTGTTGGTGCATCAAATCGTTCAGTCAGTCAGCGACCCGTTCAAGTAACAGCAGGCCGGTCGAATGTACAGGGGAACAGCCGAACTTCTTCCGATAATACCGCTGGTAAAACGTCACTAGCATCAACTGTTGCTGGTGTCCCTCTATTGATGGATATGCAATTGCAAGGTGCCTTATTGCCTTGTGTTAATCAGGGCCCGATGGCGTATGCAAACGCCTTCCTGTCTGTACAGGCTAGAGCCAGTCACCCCGCATTAAAGGTGGCACGATTACGCCTTTTATTTTTGTAAGTTTTCCAGAGAATTTATACCAGTCCTCAGCAAGTGTACTTAATTATTTTCGCTTTATCCATCACTAATATGATTTCGTATCGCGGCACTTGATGTAAGAAAAGGTTTAACCAAGAGATCAACTCGCCTCGAGTGACTGATTACAGTTCGCGTGCATTAGAATGACATCGACTTTGGCTTATCTTTGTTGCTTAGCATTAAGCAAGGTTGAAATAGTTTTCTAACCATTGTACTTTAATAGATTAATTGCATATTTCTAAATCTGTGCAAGACATGGTAGAGGCATCTATGGAATTATGTGTCGTGGTTTATCATCAACTCTCACTGCTTTTATTCCTGTTTTTTTCAATTTATCCTTTTTTTGGTGTGAACATCTAACAAATGTGACTGTATTTATCATGCATTACGTGACTAGCAATAAGAGAGATAATTTCGGCTCAGAGAAGCATGCGCTTCTAGATTACGGGCCACTCATCAGTATGGGCCTGCTCTATCTCTCTATGCATATTTTATTATTCAGATTAAGAAAAGTGAATTTTTGCTGTTACTGTGAATAATTGATGTCACATTTACTGAAACTCAGGTTCTAAACCGAAAAGTTGAGTTTGGCAACGATGTTAATTGCTCGATTTGAAGAGTGCTTCGCTCTGACAGAAGTCATTTTAAGGCTTAATTGAAATACTCACTATGACCGCATGTTTCGTTTGTCAAATTTTAAAAATTAAGGGCTATAAACAGACATTCTGTAACTGAAATTGCCAATATAGATTGTTCGCACCATTAGTTAATAGGCAAATTATGGTTCCATTATGGTTCATCTATCGGTCGACTTATATGCGTACAGAGGGCTACTACCTATTCATTCGTTGATGGCAGTTTCTGCAGGATTTCCCAAAAAGTCACTCCCGTTGAGATTTCACACATTTTGTCTAGTATGAGTCTTTATTTACATGAACATAGTTTCCGTTTAAATAGAACATGTCCACACATCTTGAAGACAATTATTCTGATTGGTTAATAAAACCGTGTTCATTTCATTTTCCATGCTATACAATTTTTCATGGCACTAATTCCTTGTCTAGAATAGCTATCACAAAAGCGGCGAATTCCTAAATTCCTATTGGACTAGTCTAACCCAATCCGAATTGATCTACAATATATGCATCTTTTTCCTGGAGGCTTTAAATTAATTCTTTAAATAAAGTTTGCGAGCTTGAAGTAAACACCAATCCCATTGTATTTAACCAGTCGTCGAACAACATAACAAAACTACCGCCAACCGCAGTTTTGTTATGTTGTTCGACGACTGGTTAAATACAATGGGATTGGTGTTTACTTCAAGCTCGCAAACTTGATTTAAAGAATTGTTACCACCACCCGCGCAAACAATTATTGTTAAATTGTATTGCTTTAAATTAATGTTTAAACTACGTCTAATATTTTATTACGAATTAAAAGTGTTATGTCTACCTATCCGATTAATCACTAATTAATAAAACAAGTAGTACATACATATTATCACTTTTGCTTGTGATAATTGCTCTTAATTAAGGAGCGTCAACGCTTTTTTATATCGCATTTTATTTTTATATGTAAATCTGCTATACTTACGTGTTTCATGATGTCGTAGACTGTTGTATAGACCCAGATACCTGTACATCTGCAACAAAGCAGCCTTTCTAATGTGTTGTCGATGTGCATAGTTACAGGAATCCGTTTGGCACTTGGATGAAAAGAAATTTGAAATTATTCATTGCTTTGTTTAAATGAACGTAATTCCGTTTATACGTTCGCAAGTTTGTGTTTGAGTGCTTTCCGCAGTTTCCCCATAACTTTTTTCTGATATGGTCGTCATTATCGGATCAGTGTTTACGTCATAATCCAATATCCAGCTTAACTTTGTAGAAAAATCTTTGATTTCCTGACCTCGGGATAGTTTGAACTAAGCATATGCATTCGTAAGAATATATGCTTTTTTCATCGGATTAATTTATCTTCTATTACTAACTGGTTGACTGGTGTCTGAAAGAAGCTGTGATTTGTCGAAGCTTAGGAGAATCGTCATCCGTCATAATTTTAACGTCTGAATCTCGGTAAGTACACATATCCTCGTGTTCTATTAGTGACAAAGTAAGTTATGAATGCATCAATTCGTGATGCTGAAGTTATTTTCCAAAAGTTGTAGGATTATCTAAAAATTTGATTTGGGTTTAACTGAAGTCCACGAATTTGATACGAATAATTGGTATTGCGATCATCACAGCCGATTATCATTCTACTGAGTAAAAGGAGAGCCGGTTTCAAATCGAATACAAGTGATTGTTAACCATTGTTTTGATCGTGATTGGTTAATTATCTTTTAGTGGAAAATTAACTATCTTTACGCCGATATAGTTCTTCAATATACGTTCGGCATTCACCTAGTTTACTCTTGAGCTGTAGGCCATTTGTTTACTGCCTAACCTGCTCTTCATGAATTAGCTTGTAAAGGTTGTCTACGACACGTTGCCGTAGCATATCATGGTTATTTTGAAGTATTAAGCCTATTATAAAAGCATACTTCCCATTTCCTATGGCGAGTTCCTAAATAATTAGAAATATGACCAAAGGTATTAGTAATTATTATAGTTGCTGATTTCCTAATATTTTTCTTGTTAATGTTTATCGCGTGGCAAAGAGTAAATTATTGCTATTTTTTGGTTGTTTTGTCGAGATTTTAAAGAATAACAAATCTGTCTTTTTACTGCTACATGCATTTTCACTTTGAAAGAAGGCATGGAGCTTCTACGAAATTTCGACCGATCAATCAAAGTCCAGCAAGAGTTTATCACCATCCAGTCTGTGTAGAAAACATTTTAGCCGTTCTTCACCAGAAGTCGATGCAACTTTTTCGAGAATTCCTATTTTTATGCGAAAAGTTCAATTGACATTTTGCTTAACTTAATTCCTGTAAACGTATTTTTATTCGGTTTATTTATTCTGCACCGTCTGAAAAAATTGGCGCAATCATTGATTGTTTAATTATATTGCTTATATATATATATATATATATATATATATATATATATATGCGGCGAAAGCTGTAAAAAGTTATTGTTCGTGACTGCATAGAAATTGGGCAGCCGTCATTTACAGTCAAGTACAGTGAATGCGAGACTATTAGAAGTGAGAGCCGCGTATCTAATTTTTCTTTCTATATATATGCATTGCGGTTTTATTCTCGCTAGTCAGTTTTCTGTCGTACCCTGATGATGATCATGGAAGATTGAAACGCGTCAGTACGTGTGACTAACGGTAGTTTTGCTGTGCTGTTCGACGACTGATATGCCTATAAACTTAGTATTAGGCAATGGACGTTTACTAAGAATATGAGTTAATGGCAGCGCTATAGTGAGTGACGGGTGTAATTGTGTTGACGCACGTGTTCATGAGTATTCAGTAAAACGGTATCAACGCATGATTTTTTGTTCACTCCGTTTGCTGTCAACCAATGTTGCATAAAATTACGACGCGGTCTCCATAAAAAATATGTGTATAACAGCAAAATGTGCATTTCGAACGTCATTATTGACTTGCCAATATATCATTAAAATTCTTAGAAGATAAGATTTCTCGGCCAGATAAATAATTTATTTATATAATTAAATGAACATTGGTTGCGTGGGCGGTGACAACAATTAATTTGTGATCAAGGTTACGATCTTTATTTAAACATATGACCCATTATATACATAAACTTGTCAGTATAAACTAAGTATTGTATTGTGTAGAAAGAAATTCATCCATTAGATCCGTTTCGTCATTAGTGGGAACTCATCACGTACTGTCCAGAATTTGCCGTGGACATGGCTCGAACCTGGGTACGTCCAATTCCAAATCTGGTGTGACAGGGTGTCTCAGAGCATCAAATTCGAAGCAGACGTACCCTGTCCACGGAAATTTCTGGACAGTTCGTGATGAGTTCCCAATAAGGACGAAACTGGTCTACTGGATGAACTGCTTTTCTACACAATGCAATACTTAGTTTATACTGACAAGTGCATGTACTTAATGGGTCAAGTGTTTATATCAAGATCGCAACTTTGATTAAAAAGTAAATAATTTATTTGAGGGTTTGTGCCGACCCTAACTAAGAATTAGCCTTTCAATTTAAAGCAGCATTGACATTATCTCCTGATCTGAAATGAGGT
The DNA here is from genome assembly GCA_029291075.1 of Eudiplozoon nipponicum. Taxonomy (NCBI): domain Eukaryota; kingdom Metazoa; phylum Platyhelminthes; class Monogenea; order Mazocraeidea; family Diplozoidae; genus Eudiplozoon; species Eudiplozoon nipponicum. The sequence goes on along the minus strand of JAQBSW010006742.1, from coordinate 23,554 downwards.
ACTGGTTGCCTAAATGTTACCTTAACTGAACCCGATAAATATGTAGAAATTCGCTGCATAACTTCATTTAAAATAGATTTGCATATGACACGGTTGAGGAAGCCATTTCATTTGCCAGATGGCATGTTAAGTTAAATATTTAGTTCTTTTTATATTAAATTATAAAAACTGCAAAGGCTGGCTGATAAATAAAGGAGCGAATTTAGATTATTTTAAACAAAAAATTGTTAAGGGAGGCAGCAACCATAGATATCATTTTAAACAGCAGCCATCAAAACCAGCGGGTTATCCAAGTACTATCAGTTTCGCGAAGATCCAATTGATCCCAATTTCCAAATATGCATTGTGTTTGTCTTCGTGGTGGCTGGGGGCTGATTCGTCCCTTTCCTCAGAAAGCTTCATTATAGTTTATACCAACCACTGGAAATGAGTTACGTTGACTGGCGACGTATCGGAGCAGAATTTCCCGTTCCATCATCAGGCCTCTAATCACACACACAGTCAAAATGCTCACAATACCAGATTTAAATCAATGTGGTATCCTCGTTCCGAAACAGTTATGTTTATATTTTAATTTTTAAAGCACTAATTGTTTTAAACAAAGAATTGGTCTCAGGAACTAAAATCCCATATATACAAATGCATGGGCACATAAACACACCTCAACAACTATATATATATATATATATATATATATATATATATATATATATATATATATATATATATATATATATATATATATATATATATCTGCAAATGGCATACCCAACTCCTACCTCAGTACATTGGCAGCAATCGCACATTCTCGGTATATGAAATCTTATCAAGTTTTGCAGAATGTTAATGGGAGGGAGAGATAGAAGGTATCGAACTTCCGTGGTATAACTGTACTGTTACTATGTCACGGTATTTAAATTTAAAATTCAGAACTGAAAAATACCAAATAACATGATTGTTGATACAAATAATGTGAGTAAGTTGCAATGAAAGTTGTCTCGATGGAAAAAGGGTGAAAGCCAGAGCGACGCTTAGGTTAAGACAAAATAAATAGAGAAATGATGAGATAGTAAGGGTAAAGTTAAGGTAACCTAAATTAAAGGTATACAACAACTAATAATATGCTTTAAATCAAGTTTGCGGGCTTGAAGTAAACACCAACCCCATTTTATTTAACCAGTCTACGAACAACATAACAAAACTACCGCCAGCTGCAACGCACTGACGCGTTTCGACCTTCCATGATCATCATCATACGACGGCAAACTGACTATCGAGGATCAAACCGCATTGAATATATATGGAAATCAAATTTAGATAAGGTGGCTCTCACCTCTAGCAGTCTTGCATACATTGAACTTGACTGGAAATGTCGGCTGCACAATTTTGCGCAGTCACGAACATTAACTATTTTGCAGCTTTCGCCACATATATAGACAATACAATTAAACAATAATTGATTGCGCGGGTGGTGGTAACAATGCTTTAAATCAAGTTTGCGGGCTTGAAGTAATCACCAACCCCATTTTATTTAACCAGTCTACGAACAACATAACAAAACTACCGCCAGCTGCAACGCACTGACGCGTTTCGACCTTCCATGATCATCATCAGAGTACGACGGCAAACTGACTATCGAGGATCAAACCGCATTGAATATATATGGAAATCAAATTTAGATATGCGGCTCTCACCTCTAGCAGTCTTGCATACATTGAACTTGACTGGGAATGTCGGCTGCACAATTTCTATGCAGTCACGAACATTAACTATTTTGCAGCTTTCGCCACATATACATATATAGACAATACAATTAAACAATAATTGATTGTTCCTAAGTTAACCAAATTATTGAATTAATAGTTTTTAAATATATACAACCTACTCACACTATTTGTTTCAACGATCAAGTTGATTGTATACTGTTTGTGGCGAAGAACTAATATATATGCAATTGTGTATTATGTGTTGCGCACCCCTCCTGTTAACATTCTACACACTTAATGAGATTACGTATACCGTGAATTCGAGATTGCTGCAATTTTACTAAGGGTGAGGGGTTAACTGGATATTTGCAGGATGTGCATATATATATATATATATATATATATATATATATATATATATATATATAATGACTACTGCCTTCAAATTTTACACAGTATATTTCCAGTTAGGAAGAAAACATATTAATAACAAATTAGGTAATGAACATTTATTTCGAGATAACTAAACGTCGTCCTACAATCTTTCAGATGATTAATTCTTAGGCAATCACTACAAGAATGACCAGATCTCAGACATCACTTTGCAATACAGCGAGAAAGACCTTAAAAAATGCAAACAGGCACACACACAGACAAAAGCGTATACACACTTACCAATCAGCCAAAACAAGAAATAGAAGTAAAATCGAATTATATTTGTTGCCACTCACATAATCAAATGAAAACTCAGAATGTATATAAATGAAAGATTGTAGAGCGAAATTTAGAAATCTCGAAATAAATGGTATTTATCCACTGTGTTAATAACTGTGTTTTTATTCCTAATTAGAAATTTACTGTGTCATATATATATATATATATATATATATATATAAATATATATACATATATATATATATATATATATGGTTATTGAGTGGGTGTTTTTATGTGCTCTATGCATATGCATATAAAGAGTTTAGTTACTGAGACCAATTTTTAAAATAAATACCACTAGTGAGTCAAAAATTAAAACATAAGTAGATCTGTTTCGGAACGAGATTATCACATTTGCTTATACCTTTTATTGTGACCATTGGGACTGTGTGTGTGGTAAGACGCCTGATAATGGAATAGGAAATGCTGCTCCGAAACGCCGCCAGTCAACGAAGATTAGATTGTAACCCTGTTCCAGTGGTATGACAGTTGTTGACGACTTTGCATTAAAGGGACGAATCAGCACCCGTCCACCACGAAGTCGAACTCGATGCGTGCTTGGAAATGGGAGTCAATCAGATTTTTGCGAAACTGATATTGAAAAGCGACAACCCACGATTGCAACTCGTGGAATTTCACAAGGTGACGCTCGTACTGCGCAATCTTTCAAAAGGATATCCAAGTAATATCAAAACACTATACAAATAAGAATTGCTAATCACCGAAGCTATTAATTGCGTCATTAACTTGCTACAATTGAATAAGAAAAGGCAAATTTATTAAGTTTGTATAACCTCCTTGCCAATTTTTCTGCCATCTTTTCCAGTTGCTATAGGATAGCCTTCTTCCTCATGTCATAGAACTAATAGTACTGGTAACCGACTAACTTTTCAATTTTTTTGCCTGTATTATTTATTAACGCTGTATATGTATTTATATTTACCTTTTTTGTTTGTTTATTTCTGTGTATGTGTGCGTGTGCAGCCGATTCCTGTCTACTTGCTTCGTTCTCTTATCACAGTACTTCACGTTGATGTCAAGTGAACACGAACTTAAGTACCGGGCAATGCGAGATTCCCTTGATAATTATCGCGTTGAGCTCAGCAATTTACTAAACGAAGAGGTAGGCAACATTTTCTTTGCTCACATACAATTCATATATCACCTAGTCGATAGACCGCATAATGTATTTATCTTCTTGTTCTTTTTTAAAGGACATAAATAAGTATAAGATCATTGACTGCATCACTTTTTTAACTTCTGTCGTATTCCTATTTATTAACGAATACGTCTGCGTTATCATGAAAAATGTACACTCCCTTTAATGCATGCGTATCAAGTTTCCTTGCTGCTCAGCACCAATTAATTAATCATTGGTTGCGCGGTAGGTGATAATTATTTAAATTAGGGTTGCAAACTTGATATAACCGCCTGTCTCATCATGTACATACTTTTGTAATTATAATCTAAAAAATTTATAATGTAGATAAGGCAATTCATACGGTAGACCGGTTTCGTCCTAATTAGTAACTTCAAGTACTATCCATATTTTTTCCAGAAACATGCCTCGAACCTGGGTACGTCTGCTTCTCAGACTGTTACTCTAGCCACTCCCAATCTGTCATTATAGAAGAGACAATGCGCTACCTGGGGAAGTGATATTGAATGAAAATATAATTAGGTAGCACTCTTATGTCGGTAAAATCTTGAATTTTTTTCGTTTTCAGTTGCTCTGCTTATTGGCTTCGATTGATGGGTTCTCACTTGTCCCTTCATTTTTTAGCCTTTTATCAGCTGATTGACTGAAAATGACGTTGGATCAAGATTTTCCATTGTTCTTTGCCCGATATTTCGAGACTTCATTTCCAGTCTCATCTTCAGGGTTGACACAATACGCACAGGAGTAAAACACAACTTGTGACAAATGTGGTATCCTCATTCAAGACAGATATATTTATATATATTTTAATTCTAAAAGTATTTTTAATTGTCTTCCTAATATCCGGTCTTCATACCTAGTCTCTAATACTCGAATGTATACAAAAACTTATCCCTGTCCCCCTCTGCGCACACAACTACCTATAAACATGTGTATTTTACTAAAGTGACATTTATTGAATAACTATAAACACACTTAATGTATTGACATACACGCCTATCACTGATATCTATATTTTAATTGCTGTTCCGGACGCATAGAAAGATCAACAAATTTTGAATTCAATATTGCAGTAATCCTCACATGCCCCCCAGTTCACCTAATTCCATCCAGCTTGCAATCGGTTATAGACAGAGATTAAAAAACTGTTGAAAGTCTATAGAGTATTATTCTATCGTTTTGACAAGACCGAATACGGAGTTTACACTAACGAAATCGTCTCTCAGCCAAATACACATTAATACTTATATCCTATTTAAATTAGTTTCTCCATTAAAATATCTGTGTCGGATATACCTATATAATAAATTTTATATTTATTTACTTATTCATAATTATATATATACGCACTTCTTATAAAAAACATCCATATAATTCCATAGTCTATATATTATGTATACATAGATAAGCATATAAGCAACCATGTGGGTTCTTCCCACATCTTTTATAAATATCTATATTGGGCAAAGAACAATGGAAAATCTTGATCCAACGTCATTTTCAGTCAATCAGCTGATAAAAGGCTCAAAAATGAAGGGACAAGTGAGAACCCATCAATCCAAGCCAATAAGATTTTACCGACCTAAGAGTGCTATCTATTGTCCCGCACAAGAAAAAAAATGCGATCAAATCCACAATAAGAAGGACAGCACTGAGCAAAAAGCTTCAACATTCAATATAATTAGGTAGTCTATATAAGACTAAATTGTTACAATTTCCGACATGCCTAAAGCATAAATACATATTTCTTAGCTCTTCACATTCAAAAATATGTAACTCTTATGTTTCTTTTGATGACGTCATAACTATCACGAAAGTTGACCAACTGATGCCGATCGAGACGAGAATATAAGGCTTTTCTGGCGTAGCGGGTGTTTAAAATGATCTAATCTTGTGTTTCTTTTAACCAATATTTATTTGTTATTAATGGTCGATTTTCTAACTTTTTAAGTGAAACTGAGCCTGTCTATCAAATTATCTCGATGGTATCCGTTGCAGAGTTAGGACTTTATATATAATGCGTTGGATTTAAAGTTGCTTAGCTAAATACTTTATATGAAGTTCACTCTATTACTGGAATATACTTACGTATAGAAAATTATGTCGTCCAAGCCTCCCACATTTCTTGACCAATTATCTAGTTGGGTGTGCAATATTTTCAACTGCTACAGATGAGTAGCTATTAAGTAAGAGAATCATGCATCACTTGATGTACTGTGTAACCAATAATTTCTTAAGCAAATAAATCAATTACTTGAATAGCTTGGCAATAAGATATCAATGAAAATGCTTTTTATTGAGAAGAATTCTCATTTATGCTTCTTTCCAACTAAAAGAATGACTCTAAAATGATCCCATTTATATAACCTACATTTATTTCAATATTTCTTCCAGAGCCTTTATGTAACATGTAAACAGTCCTCTTAAGTTATATGCCTGCATTGCTGTAATTTCTGGAAATGTGCCCATTTCTGATTGATCATCGTTCTGCTCTTTACTAAACGTTATAAATACTCTATCCTGTGTCCTCAGATCCATTTAGTGACATTCTTCACGGTAATAATTGCAATTGGCTAAAATATCTGATCACCAATTGGTCTATTATACGTTATTTAATGGCTTCTTTAATCACGTCTATTATTTCATTTTTTCATTATGTACGTATGTAAGTACAATTTGAAATTTCAATTTTATCAATAAAAAACCTATAATTTGTAACTAATAAATTGAACAAATATAGCTTTACCGTTAATTTCGGATTCGTAATTCTCACTTTTATAAAAATTGTTTTTAATTGAGGATCATCCAGATACATATACCCCTGCAATAAATGCTGACCGATCCTTACCTATAAAAGACACCTATTATTTCCGCCTTTTCACTGCCACCACTTGATGGGATTCAGTTGGCTTCTTATCAGTCTACACTAAATGATCCAGTATTCTTTTACTTTGCTATAGCATGTTCTATGTACTTTACTTTACTTTACTGCGGCTGACTCCTTTTGGAGGATAAGCCGGCTCCATAGAAATCCCGGATTATACCTCTCCATGCCGGGCGGTTGGCAGCCATTTCGGAACATCGAACATTCCAACACCCGAAATAAATAGGTGTTTTCGCGTTGATACAGAGCGCGTCGCTTGCCGGGGACGCCGTAGCATGAACGGTATTTGTGACATTTCATGGAGTTTCTTGGGAATTTGGTACAAGTGGTGTCCCCTCACCACTCTATGTATATTAGTGTGAATGATGCCTTAAGACGGTCTTCATTTTGAACATGCACGCCAATCTTATGATACTTAGGTCATAGTATCCCATGTTTGTACATCGGTGTTATATAATTGTTGTGCAACCTCCGCTTTTCGTAAGCATAACGCCACCAGAATAACTTGTACTATTTTTTTTAATTTTTCAGATAATTGTTGACGAAGAGCGATTGTACATCGGGCCTAGGATAACAGCTGACATATAACATGTTGAGGAATATTGCTTAGTTAATGCATTAAACGCAACATCAATGTAAGATTTGATTAGCGCACTATCAACGAGAAACAAGTCGATATAAAGATTAAAGCTAATTACTGATTCGACATGTCTTCTGTACGCTCATACCCAGGTGAAACAACCTAAAGTTGGTGTTGATTTGGAATATAATCATGAAAAACAACAGATTACAGTCATTATGTGGAATGATGTTGTTGCTCAATTCTGTTAAATGAAAATGGTGCTATACCAGAAAAATTCGCTGTTTAAGAAAACAGTCTCTAATTTAGTTACTTAACTGAATTTTATTTATCTTGGTTTCATTCAATTGCGCAAATAGCCTGGCTTCGCTTACCCTATTTTTTTCTTTTTCTTCTTCTTAATGAATTTGTTCTTTGCAGTATTTTTATTCAGTTTTGCCCTAATTGGTAAATTTTAGTTTTTCAACCTAGTTTGCAAGCCTCCCATGTGTTTCTCTCTTTAACTGTAACGGTATAGATTTTTTCCTATTAGTTGCTGTCTTTGCGCTTGTTCCTTAATTTATTATCTGCTTAATTATTGCTGCTCTTCTTTATTTCTGTCTAGACTATTTTTATTAAATAGTTTTTGATTGTGTGGATGGTGGAGAACAATTATTTTTGTCAACATTTTGGAGTTCAAATGAGCTTCAATTCAATATTTTCAACCACTCGTAAGTTTCACGTAGTGTCGCGTTCTGACTTTTTATGGTTCCCATCAGAACTGTGTCTGAAAACTGACTAAAAGGAATCTTGGCTTTTTCATAAATATCTTTGCACTGCAATTTGATACCCATTAATTCGGTCGCCGTCGTGATTTGGTAATGATCGACGAAGGTAGAAATGAGTCATTACATGCAACGCCCGATCATAATAATAATAAAAATAATAATAATGTTATGTTCTTTCACTGGTTAAAGTAAAAATGGTGTTTATTTCATGTCCGGAAATTTTAAATTTTTATTCGATTGTTAAGAACCCTTTATTCGTGTTACTTTTTGTTTTAGCATATTTTATTCCGCTTGTTTGTAGTTATTCGCTTGTTTTTTTGCTGGCGCCATTTTCTGATAATTTTTATTACTTGACTGTTTACTCTTCTTTCACTTCTAGTACTATATAGATTTCTTCTTCCCGTGGTTTTAAATATCCTTTTATCCTTTTATTTGTTATTTGATTTTATTATCTCTGGTTTTCTCAGGCATATCTCGTAAATTTTCCTTTTAGTGTAATTTGTTTCTTTTTTGACTTTTTCTTGGTCTATTTGAGTTTTAATTAAATAACTACGCTTCATCTTGATACTAGTCCTATATATATATATATATATATATATATATATATATATATATATATATATATATATATATATCCTTTACATTTGCTGGTTATTTCACGCTTTCGCATTATAACCATTTTGTTTTATTGCTGTATCCAATTTTTTTCATGAATACTATTAATTATACGAATAAGAACTTACGATGGTTCCACTCAAATTTAAAGAATGAAGTTATGAAGACCGAGAGTTTGACGGAAAAAATGAAAATGTTTGTTCTATTTTGTGTGACTGTTTTTTAATAGAATTTGATTTTTTCATATTCGAAAAAGTTATTTAATTAGTTGTTATCTCCTCCAGCGCTACCAATGAGTGCAATATGACTCCTATTTGTTAAGCTGGCTCTGCCAGCCAAATATTTTAAAGCATTTTTAATTTACCTTTTTTGTCATTTTCTACACCTTTCGAAGCATCTCCTTATTTGGTGTGCAATGTTGCTTTCGGTGTGAAAATGTGCATATCTCTGAGATCTGAATTAAGTTGGAAACGTTTATGCTTTCTTAGTTACATACTATTTGCCTTTATTTCAGCCTATTAAATATCACCACACAAACATCGACACCGGTATTTCGGGAAATCCCAGACCTACAACTGCATTTTGAATATAAAATCTATTTGTATTTCTCTATATGTTTTTCGCCAAAAACAGACAAAATTACGCATTTAGGTGGATCACTTCATTTATCTGAATAAGCGCATTATTGTTCTAGGATACAGATAAATCCCAAAACTTTGAAGGGTCACAATTATTATTCCGTAAATTTACACTTCTAATTCTAAACAATAGATGCAATTCTGTGGACTCTATGCCTATTACCGGCATCCGTAGACAAGTTGCTTTGTAGGTGCAAAATGCACTGAGTAAAGATTTCTCCTTAGTAGTAGCGATGGTACCTCATATATATATATATATATATATATATATATATATATATATACATCCACAAATTACTTTATTGATTTAATTACAACGAACGGCAGTGACTCATCTATTGGTTACACACATTATATTGAGACTAGTCGTTCAAAAATCTTCATTGTGTTTTCTGCTAAAATACAACCATTTTTCGAATTTTTTACAAACATCAACCTCACCATACTTTTCTACGATTTTAACGTCGATTGATCAGCGGTCCTTTCAATCTCCATGTCAATTTTCTATGTTGAAACAGATCATTTACATTTATGACAGTTTAAAAATTTTTTATTGCAATATTAATTGATTTGACAGCTATATTGTTACTAGATGATCGAATTCGATTTTTTGTTATTTTCCAGTATTTTAAATTATTGATTATGCATTATATGTAGTATGCGCGTAATTAAACTACATATATGGAGTTCAACTACCGTTGAATATGTACTAGACTATACCCGGTGGTGCATTTCCCAATAGAATGAAACCAGCCAATTACGCCCAGCTTTTCGTAAACGCATCTGATGCAAATAACATGTATATACGCAATATTTTACTACATGATACACTCGAATACCCTCCCTAATAAATGTTAGAGGGCTTGGACTATTTTACGATTCTCCGTCGGCTGAATTATAATTTAACATATTTCAAGTCAAAGTTCACGTTTCATAACATATTTCTTTTTACCTCATTTAAAGAAATATTATCAACAGAAGAGCTAATCCACTGTTCATATTAACCAGAAACTAAATAGATTTCTAGTACATTGTCTTTTATCATATTATTGTTTGCACGTTGGTCTATTTAGTACAGGCCTCGCTTAACCGTGAGATTTTGTCATTAAACATCCTCAAATATTTTCTTTGATTTAGTTCTAACTGTCATACGATTTCGAAATCATTTGCAAAGCAATTTTAGATTATGGAATATGGGTATATTTCGTTGCCAATAATGCTAAAAGAACACATATTTGACTTAGTATACTTCGGCGTCTGGAACTTGCTCTAGTTTGTTACGAGCAAGGCCTTCCTAAGTTAATGGAGGATTTGTTCAATGCCTTAGCTTTGTCAAAAGGCTTAGACTGTCTCGAGGCAAAAGCCAACGAATTTTTTCCTCATGCCAAATGTAAGTTATGCTGGCTATTGTACCGAGTTGTATTCCCGAGTGATATTCGTGTGTTCGAATTAGTGAATATAACTCAACTCATTGAATCCAAGTGTTGTTGCTTTTGGTTGTCCATGTTTTGATCAGCGTCCATTGACCAGATTTTATTTTTGGCGAACTTTTATCAAATCTGCAAACTTCCGTTGTTATACTTACGTTTATTTGTAGCCGGGCCTACGTGTCTCGCTTTATACATACGTGCGTTTTTTATTTTTGTCTACGACTTTTTCGTTCAGATGCGTCCCTGTGTACACAATTAGCTATTTTTATAATATAAGTGCCTTTTAATTTATTTTCTTTTCTGAGATTTTTCTGCGTTGTGCTTTAATAACGTTTTCGGCTTTTGTTGTAAAAAATACTCTATTTGATCGACGTCTCGTAACCAATGACGCGTTTTTGCTATCTAGGACAAGGTAGCAGTGGCATTCGCTAGGGATGTGATTATTCATTGAGATATGGTGTAAGCGAACTCTGGAAAAATGAATGTTCAATGAGTATTCATATTAGGTACAGACTACCTAGCAGAAAGTTAACTAATATGAGACTAGCAGGATATACGAAAATCAGCACAAGCAATTGGCGCACTTACAGGCTACTCATCCGTATGCGCCGACACTATGCCACGAGCCAACTACAAATCTGGTCAATTTATGTGGGACGAATTGACTATGCAAATCGGTCCGACTATTCCGTAGCGATTGTGTATTTGGCGCTGCGCTCTTAGTAACAAATTAGCTCAGTTATGACCAGAAGGATAAATCAAAGGCAGCACGAACGGAAAGTACCGTCCTATTTGCCCGCATATATATATAGTGGAAAGGTGCTATCTCTCATAAATCTCACTGATAATTTGTGTGCATAAACTATTGTTTTTGTCAGTAAAGCATTAGTTAATATTTGCTTTTGTGTAGCTGTGCATGATGATAATGACGTTGTCGTTAGTAAGCACGAAACGAATGTGAACGAGATTATACTTTCCGTTTATGCTGTCTTTGGTTTATTCTTCTGGTCATATTTGAACAAATTAATTACTAGGTGGGCAACACCTAATACACAATTAAATATATATTATTTCTCCGTCGTAAACAGTGTCTAACTAGTCCATAGCGTGATTGGATGTGGTTCCAGTTCCTGACGTTGATTTGCTTGTAAGCAAAAGTCACAGCTGTACAGTATTTAATACTGGTACTTGTGTTCCTCACTCTTTGTCTTAAATTGCTTACCTTGTTGCTAGGTATTTCATGCCAAACGCATAAGTATTCAATGACTAGTAAGTTATCGACAATTTTTTACACTGATATTCTATTGACTTCTATATTGTCAGCATTACAATAATACGAATAATAAAATAATTGAGACTGAAAAAGTGGATCCAGATGTGATATGCCTGACCTACAATATTGTCAACCTTCATTTTATTATAATCAAGGTTGCGATCTTGATATAAGCACCTAACCCATTAAGTAAATACATTTGTCAGTATAAACTAAGAATTGTATAGTGTAGGAAATGAAATTCAGTACGAAACCGGTCTACTGGATGAATTTCCTTTCCTACACTATAAAATTCTTAGTTTATACTGACAAATGCATGTACTTAATGGGTCAGGTGTTTATATCAAAATCGCAACCTTGATTATAATATAATAAATGTTATTACCACCCGCGCAACCAATATTCGTTTAATTATATAAATCTCCATTTTAATTGAATTCGCTATAAAAACATGCTTAGAGTAAGGGTTTAATAAACCATTAATTGGTTAAACTCTCGATCTTTTATACATTTTGGGAGTTAATTTTTTATCTTTGACAATTTTCTTTTGTCCTAGAAAAACAGTGAACAAATATTTTTCCTCATTTCTGTTGCGAAAAGTGGCTTTTTTATTAGTTTTTCAATTCTGTCTTTATCAGCTTTTTATTTCAACGACCATATTGTATTGTGGCTGATGCTTCTATCGCCTATTCCAGCCGCTGTTTTGGTAATTGATTGACTATAATTTACGTGGCATTGAACATACTAGCTCCAAAATATAGTTTTTTGATTAAGCAATGGTGCAAACATAAGAGGGTGGGAAAACGAACGCAAGTCTGAATAAAATGCGAAGTTAGCTAAGTTTGTGAAGTAGCCTGAAGTAATGCATTAGAATTTGTTTGCTAAAAGTAATAGTCAATGATTTACCTATTGTTCATATTTGGTTCAGTAAAAAATTATGTTTGAATTAACTATACGGGGATATTTTATGAAGAATTCATCAAACTGATTTGCAGCTAATATTTGTTAAAATACAAAATCAAAATTACGTGCGATGCTTTGTTTTTTGTTCACTTCATGATTCTGCATGGCATATATTTTAATTTAAATAGATTTAGTGCCAGTTATTTATATCTGCTATTAATAGAAATGTTATGAGTATGAAAATTAAGTTCGCGTATTCGAATTTGTAAGGTTTATCCGTATGAATATATATATATATATATATATATATATATATATAATAACAAAGTGGATAAAGGCTATTTATTTCGTGAATACTAATCCTCGCTATATAATCATACATATATATACATTTTGGATTTACAATTGATTATGCTAGTTGTAACAAATCTGACTCGCTTTTACTTCTGTTTCTTGTTTTGGCTGGTTGGTAAGTATTTATGCGTTTGTGTTTGTGTGTGTGCGTGTTTTCATGTAAAGGTCATTCTCGCAGTATTGCAAAGTGATGTCTGAGGTCTGGACATTACTGTTTTGATGGCTTGATAATTAACCATTTGTGCGCATTGTTCACTGTTACATGTGCGAGTACTATTTTTCCCAGTGTAGTTGATCGTTCCACCTTGTTGCGCAAATTCGTATCTTTTGCATGGTAACACAGCCAGTGTGCATTAAAGTGTTGAATCAGGAAGATCTGCTCTGAACACAAGATTGAGGAAGAACTGGGCTACCTCAGGAAAATTTTGATAATGAACAACTACCCAGAGCGCTTCATTGATGTCAACCTCAGACTACGTCAGATTCGTATTAGAGAGGATACCATCAAACAGGTTTTCCTAAACTTACCATTTAAAGGCGACGTACCAGCCTCAATAATTGCACGTTGGCTGAATAGAATAACTAAGGAGAACTTTCCCAGTGTAAAAGTTAATATTACATTTAGCACACAGAGAATCATGAGGTTGGATGCAAAAGATTAATTGCCAATTCTCTTCAAATCATTCACAATTTACAAATTCTCATGTATGTGCGGTAGCACATATATCGGACGTACTAAGAAGCAATTGATAAACAAAATCCAGCAACTTTTGTCATAGAAATGGATTAACAAAGGCTTGCCACCGTCTGGAAAATCAGCTATTTCCGATCATAGGCAACGGAACACCCAGTCAATTCGACCAATTTCACAATTCTACATAAAGCAAAATCAGAAAAATTATTTTTTATTTATGAAGCCCTTTATATATAAAACAAGCACCTGACCTTAATATTCAAAAGTTTCATCAACATGATATTCTAATCGACTGGCCAAGAATAACAAAATTCAACAACAATCTACTAGTATCCAGTCAAGACCAAACAGGCCCTCGACTAGAATCAACAAACATTCAATCGGATTGGCAACAAACTGAAGTGGAAATAACAGAGGCGCATACGGTGACAGAAGTCTCCAAGCAACATGAGTGTTCAAGTATGTATTAGATGTTGCGAACCTAGTAACAAATTAGTTCAGTTGTGACCAGAAGGATAAACCAAAGGCAGCATGAACGGAAAGTATAATCTCATGCACATTCGTTTCGTGCTTACTGGCGACTCATCAGTAGGAGCCGGTATTACGCCCTTTAACCACTATATATTTGGTAGAAGAATGTGGAATAATAGGACGGTACAATCTCCTAGACGAATGTGTAAACCTGCAATAGTGAAGCTAACATCATCTAAAGTCAACGACAATGCGACTTCAACGCTAACTCACACTATATAATATATATACCGAGTCTGTAAAGGATACTAACACTATGGCTATTGTGTTAGTAACCGATACCAACATTATTGTACCGAAAAGGTACATGGTACTAACACTATGGTTACCGAGTCGGTACATGATACCAACCTGATGGATATCAATTTATGCTATAGTTCACCGAAATTGAGAATTACAACAATTTCTGAACACCTGTTACTCCAGTAAATCCATACACTCTGGCCTTGATCGATATCAGTTATCACATTTCGCGGTAAGCATGACATCATTCAATTCAATATATTACAGTTAGATACTGTTTGTTGCGGAGAACTAATATATATGCAAGTATGTATTAGGTGTTGCGAACCTAGTAACAAATTAGTTCAGTTGTGACCAGAAGGATAAACCAAAGGCAGCATGAACGGAAAGTATAATCTCATGCACATTCGTTTCGTGCTTACTGGCGACTCATCAGTAGGAGCCGGTATTACGCCCTTTAACCACTATATATATATATATATATATATATATATATATATATATATATATATATATATATAGTGTGAGTTAGCGTTGAAGTCGCATTGTCGTTGACTTTAGCTTCACTATTGCAGGTTTACACATTCGTCTAGGAGATTGTACCGTCCTATTATTCCACATTCTTCGACCAAATATATAGTGGTTAAAGGGCGTAATACCGGCTCCTACTGATGAGTCGCCAGTAAGCACGAAACGAATGTGCATGAGATTATACTTTCCGTTCATGCTGCCTTTGGTTTATCCTTCTGGTCACAACTGAACTAATTTGTTACTAGGTTCGCAACACCTAATACATACTTCCATATATATTAGCTCTTCGCAACAAACAGTATCTAACTGTAACATGAGTGTTCAACACTTCAATCCACACTGGCGCTGTTACCATGTAAAAAATACGAATTTGCGCAACAAGGTGAAACGATCAACTTCAATGGGAAAAATAGCACTCGTACATGTAACAGTGAACAATGCGCACAAATGGTTAATTTTCAAGCCATCAAAACAATAATGACAAGATCTCAGACATCACTTTGCAATACTGCGAGAATGACCTTTACATGCAAACACGCATACACACAAACACAAACGCATACACACTTACCAATATATTTATATATATATATATATATATATATATATATATATATATATATATATATATATAATATGTATGATTGTATAAGAGATGATTAGTATTCACGAAATAAATGGTCTTTATCCACTTTGTTATTAATGTGTTTTTTCGTCCTAATTAGACATTTACTGTGTAATATTAAAAGGCGTGGACATTATAAAGATATATATGAACTCTACATTTTATCTTAAACACAATTTGGCAATAGATTTCTCTGTAAGCGATACTGGTCTATTGATATTATATAGTATAATCAAGGTTGCGATCTTGAAATAAACTCCTGATACAGTAATTACATACATTTCTTTAAATTAAGTTTGCGAGCTTGAAGTAAACAACAATCACATTGTATTTAGTCAATCGTCGAACAACATAACAGAACTACCGTCAGTTGCATATGTGTGGAAAGCACAATTAGATATGCGGCTCTCACCTCTACTAGTCTTGCTTATATATATATATATATATATATATATATATATATATATATATTTGTGTGTGTGTGTGAAGTGCAGAAGACTATTAATATTGGACAAATATTATCAATCGGACCATTATAATTGACAGAATTCGAGAGATTTTGTTTTGTAATCTATTCTCGCGTAAGTCAGTTTGCACTGCACGTTTGTATAAACAAAAATTTATTTATTAATGTTTCATGCTGAAAATACGCATTTTTTCGGTATGATTTGCTAATTTAGGTTTCACTCCATCCAGCCAAGTTAGCTAACGAATACGAACATGTTTGAGTAAAAGATAGATAATGATATTAGGGTTAAATTTTCAATTTCTCATTAAATTAGCAATTTAACCACTAGTATTATAAATTCGGATTCATAATAGTGGCTGTTCTTTTTCGTGATGCTTTTTATTCGTTGTTTCTTGTAGTTTGCTGTTTTTTCCCCGTTGTTCGTGGTAATGGTGGAGTAAACGATCATTGGTTGCGCGGGCGGTGATAAGATTTACTATAATCAAGCTTGCGATCATCATATAAACACCTGACTCATTAAGTACATACATTTGTCAGTATAAACTAAGAATTGTATAGTGTAGATAAGGCAATTCATCCAGTAGACCGGTTTCGTCCTTATTGGGAACTCATCAAGTACTGGCCAGAATTTGCCGCGGACAGGATCGAACCTGGGCACGTCTGCTTCGGAATCTGGTGCTCTAACCACTGAGCCACCATACCGCACACTATACACAATTTTCAGTCATAAACTAGCTAATGAATCTCGGTTAAATTTTTTTCTTTTAGGTGGAGCTCATATGGCATCCATTTATACCCAAAATATATCTGTGTGAAGACAATCGACACAATTGATTCTTTGTCTATTTAATCCAACTATTGTTTTTTCTAAGAATATGATATATATATATATATATATATATATATATATATATAGTCTAACAGCAGGATATTTTTATATGTATACTGAAAGTATAAACTAAGCATTTTATAATTTAGAAAGGGTAATTCATTCAATAGATCAGTTTCAGTCTTATTGGATACACTTCAAATACTGTCAAGAATATTCCGCGGACGGAATACGAATCTTATCACATTTTCTTTGGTAGCTGTGACTATCTATCCACTGTCATCCCTGTACCGCATATAACATGGAATTTGAAGTCGTATACTCACTTCTATTTTCGGTTGGCCTTTCCTTAAGTTGGAACCTATTTTGAATCTCTTGAGACCTGAAGTTCTAGCTAGCCACCCCAATCTGTTATTGTAAAAGAAAACAACTGAAATCATTACTGCGTTAGTCAACAAAGCAGATCATGCAATAAAGAATCTATGTCAATTAGAAAATTATATTAAATTTACGTTTAATGACGGTTTTGATTATATGCGTATCATCAGTATCCACTCAATATGGCATCAGGTAGCAGGGGCAATTCATTTAGATTCCAAATAGGTTCCATCTAAAGGAAAAGTCAACCGGAAAATTTATATTGATATATGATTTTAAATTGAGTTGAGTATGCGGCACTTGCGACACAGTGGATAAAATCACAAACTCCGAAACCAATGTACCCACGATCGTATCTTTTCCGCAGAAAATTATGGAAAGTACTTGAAGAGTTCACAGTAAGAACAAAACCAATCTGTTGAATAAATTACCTTTTCTATCTGATACAATATTCAGTTTATACTGACAAAGTATATATATAATACATATTGTTTCGTTACCATTATATACAATAATACAACAGAATTTTATAACTGACGTTTAATTACCATATCTATGTATGCACATATAAATTGCTATTTTAAAATAAATTTTGCATAAAATAGCATATAAAATGTGTCT
The DNA here is from genome assembly GCA_029291075.1 of Eudiplozoon nipponicum. Classification (NCBI taxonomy): domain Eukaryota; kingdom Metazoa; phylum Platyhelminthes; class Monogenea; order Mazocraeidea; family Diplozoidae; genus Eudiplozoon; species Eudiplozoon nipponicum. Next base: position 5,607 of record JAQBSW010006742.1, on the reverse strand, counting down.
AAAATATCAGTTGCAGCATAGATGAGCACTCGTGAATATTAACTTGAAATTCCGCGATGGAGTTTTGGTTCAATCATGCAATTCATCCACTATATCAATGACGTCACGCATTACAGTAACTATCTATGAACTTCTTTAAATCAAGTTTGCGAGCCTTAATTTTAACACCAATCCCATTGTATTTAAACCGTCGTTGAACAAAATAACAAAACTACCACCAGGCTCGCAAACTTGATTGAAAAAATTGTTACCACCACCCGCGCAATCGATTATTGCTTAATTGTATTATCTATGAACTTGTTTTAGGCCAGTCTTTACTTCAGGTCGATGAATTCCCCATGAGTGCGCAATCGGGCTACTTCATGCATTGCATTTTCTACTTTATGCAATGTTTAATTTTTACTGACAACAAATGCAATATAAAATCTTCCCATAATACTTGAATTCAATATCATATACCCAACCTAAATTTATCCAAGTGCTATGCCTCTGCCAAATTAATTCGTCGATTTTTTCGCTATTGCAGAAATGGATGAAATCGAGACCGAGCTGTGCAGCGAATTATCGTTTTTCTGTGCGTGTTTGCACTGTTGAAATACAGAATTCTTGTTTGTTTTACTCTTATACTGCATAATTGCTTTCATTCGTAATCTGTCGTCACACAACAAGTGTGTTAATTAAACAATAATTGATTGCGCGGGTGGTGGTAACAATTCTATAAATCAAGTTTGCGAGCTTGAACTAAACATCAATCCCATTGTGTTTAACCAGTCGTCGAACAACAAAACCGGTGGTAATTTTGTTATGTTGTTCGACGACTGGTTAAATACAATGGGATTGGTGTTTACTTCAAGCTCGCAAACTTGATTCAAAGAAGTGTGTTATTTATTATACATCCGCTTCTTATGAAGTTCTAGATGTGCTTCCATTATAACATAATTTGGCGTATTTCGTATTATTCTCATAACATTGTGGCTATATTAAACATGTTGAATGAAACGGCTTTGAAAGACAAGACTTTCCTTTTATTTTGCCTGATATATATATATGTAATGTCCATGCCTTTTTAATTTTACACAGTAAATTTATAATTAGGAAGAAAGAACACATTAATAACAAAGTGGATAAAGGCCATTTATTTCGTGAATACTAATCATCTCTTATACAATCATACATATTTATACATTTTGGGTTTTCAATTGATTATGCTAGTGGTAACAAATCTGACTCGTTTTTACTTCTGTTTCTTGTTTTGGCTAGTTGGTAAGTGTGTATGCGTTTGTGTTTTTGTGTGTGCGTGTTTGCATGTAAAGGTCATTCTCGCAGTATTGCAAAGTGATGTCTGAGATCTGGTCATTATTGTTTTGATGGCTTGAGAATTAACCATTTGTGCGCATTGTTCACTGTTACATGTACGAGTGCTATTTTTCCCAGTGTAGTTGATCGTTTCACCTTGTTGCGCAAATTTATAATTTCCACATGGTAACAGCGCCAGTGTGGATTGCAGTGTTAAACGCTCATATTGTTTGGAAACTTCTGTCACCGTATGCGCCTCTGTTATTTCCACTTCAGTTTGTTGCCAATCCGATTGTATGTTTGTTGATTCTAGTCGAGGGCCTGTTTGTTCTTGACTGGATACTATAGATTGTTGTTGAATTTTGTTATTCTTGGCCAGTCGATAAGAATATCATGTTGATGAAACTTTTGAATATTAAGGTCAGGTGCTTGTTGTTTTATGTAAAGGGCTTCATAAATAAATAATAATTTTTCTGATTTTGCTTTATGTAGAATTGTGAAATTGGTCGAATTGACAGGGTGCCCCGTTGCCAATATATGATCGGAAATAGCTGATTTTCCTGACGGTGGCAAGCCTTTGTTAATCAATTTCTGTGGCAAATATTGCTGGATTCTGCTTATCAATTGCTTCTTCGTACGTCCGATATATGTGCTACCGCACATACATGAGAATTTGTAGACTATGAATGATTTGGAGAGAATTGGCAATTGATCTTTGGCATCCAACCTCATGATTCTCTGTGTACTAAATTTCATATTAACTTTAACACTGGGAAAGTTCTCCTTAGTTATTCTATTCAGCCGCCGTGCAATTATTGAGGCTGGTACGTCGCCTCTAAATGGTAAGTTTAGGAAAACCTGCTTGACGGTATCCTCTCTAGTACGAATCTGCCGTGGTCTGATGTTGACATCAATGAAACGCTCTGGGTAGTTGTTCATTAGCAAAATTTTCCTGAAGTAGCCCAGTTCTTCCTCAATCTTGTGTTCAGAGCAGATCTTCCTGATTCTGTTTGCTAGGTTGTTTACTAAGTTTCTTTTGTGGGATTTTGGCACACTACTGTTGTAGTGAATGTATTGTCCGGTGAAAGTGGATTTTCTATGTATGGCCAGTGTCAAATCCCCGTTTGCTTCTCGAGTGAGTTTGATGTCAAGGAAGGGAAAACTGTCGTCTTTCTCTACCTCGAGAGTGAATTTGATGTCTGGATCGACTCCATTTGCTTGTTTGAGGATTTCGGAAGGGTCTGCTGCTTCTGAGATGAACAACAAGATATCATCTACATACCTTTTGTAGAGTGCGCACTGGTCAATTATACCTTTTAGGCTCGTTTTTTCCAGGTGATACATGTATACATCTGCCAGGAGGGGTGCGATGCAACTTCCCATAGCTACACCATTGATCTGGCGGTAGTATATCCCTTCGAATGTAAATTGCACGTTTTTAGTACATGCTAATATGAGGTCTTTGATGTCATTGGTGTCTATAGGGAAATCAAAAAACTCATTTTTGATGAGATCACACAAGATCTCCGTTGTCTTATCCATCTTTATATAAAACAACAAGCACCTGACCTTAATATTCAAAAGTTTCATCAACATGATATTCTAATCGACTGGCCAAGAATAACAAAATTCAACAACAATCTACTAGTATCCAGAAAGAACAAACAGGCCCTAGACTAGAATAAAAAAACATACAATCGGATTGGCAACAAACTGAAGTGGAAATAACAGAGGCGCATACGGTGACAGAAGTTTCCAAACAATATGAGCGTTTAACACTGCAATCCACACTGGCGCTGTTACCATGTGGAAATTATAAATTTGCGCAACAAGGTGAAACGATCAACTACACTGGAAAAAATAGCACTCGTGCCTGTAATAGTGAACATTGCGTACAAATGGTTAATTCTCAAGCCATTAAAACAATAATGACGAGATCTCAGACATCACTTTGCAATACTGCGAGAATGACCTTTACATGCAAACACGCATACACACAAACACAAACGCATACACACTTACCAACTCAGCCAAAACAAGAAACAGAAGTAAAAGCGAGTCAGATTTGTTACCACTAGCATAATCAATTGAAAACCCAAAATGTATAAATATGTATGATTGTATAAGAGATGATTAGTATTCACGAAACAAATGGCCTTTATCCACTTTGTTATTAATGTGTTGTTTCTTCCTAATTGTAAATATACTGTGTAACATTAAAAAGCATGGATATTATGAAGAATATATACATATATATATATATACATATATATATATATCTATATATATATATATATATATATATGTACAGACTTTTCACAATCCTTCATTGCATTGTTTAATAGCAAGTCACAATTTTTTCAAGTCATTCCTTTCGTAGCAAACATTAAATAATTATTTTCGCTAAAATTCTCATTGCATCATATAATTTTATTTAACCGCGTCTATTTCCGAAGATTTAAAGTAACTCTATGCGTCAATTATTATTAACGAATCATGTGTAATAAAAGCGTGTCTATTCTGTAAAATTTCACACAATTCTGGATAGCAAGAATTATTATATAATCACATGATTATAATAAAAGCGTGTCTATTTAGGCAAATTTTACGCATTTCTTGATTGGGAATAATTCTGAATGGATCAAATTGTAATTAGAATTTAATTTCTTTATTGGCAGATTTTACACAATTTTTCATTGCAATAATTATTAATAAGCCAAATAGTTTTAAAATAACTTCTACATCTATGCAGATTTTACACAATCCTTCATGACAATAGTTAATTTTGAATCAAATTATTATTATAATATCGTGAATAATAAAACAGATTTCACGCAATTTTTTATAGTATTTATTTTACTGCGTCAAAAATTTATTATAAATGCATGTCAAATAAGCAATGTTTATACAACTATTTATGACATTAATTAAAACCAAATGTAATAAATATTACAAAATTGTGTCAAATTTCGAAATGTTTATGCTCATCTTTATGCAAATATTTATCACAGATACATAGAATTTTTTTAACTTCCTGCGAAAAATTCGTACTTGATCACATTTTTATCTTGAAGCATGGTTTATTTAAACTGATTTTACACTATTTACAATTGCACATATTATTATTGCATTATGGATATATGATTTGAGATTTCCTATTTCACACAATTCTTAGTAGCATTATTTGGTATATAATCCCATTATTAGTTTAAAAGCGTGTCTATTTAAGTGCAAATTGCACAATATTTCGTTGCAATATTAATTATAACGAGTTTATACAATAATATATATTACTTTTTTCTGCTAAATCACGAAAATATTATAGAAGAGAGTAGATGTCGTTACATCGTTTTAACATTTCTTCATCGAAGCAATTCTCATAGAATAATATAATCGTAATCACTCTTCATGTCTTAAATTCTTTGATTAGTTGGTTTTTATACATCTGTGCCATTATATAATGATATTAAGTATTATTGAATCAAATAATTATTATAAGCGCATCGCATTTTAGACATTTCTTGTACAATTAATCTGAGAACTAATTATTAAAGAATCACATAATTATTACAATTGCGTGCATATCTAAGCAAACGTCTTTTGAATATTTATGACACTATTCCTAATGTGGTTAGATAATTAATGTAAGCCATGTCTATTTCAACATATTTTACACAAAACTCAATGGTACACATTTTTATTCAATCATAAAGTTAATATAAAAACGTTTCTATTTAGGCAGATTTTACTCTAAACTTCATTGCTAAAATTCTCATTGGATCACATAAGAATTATATAAGTCTGTCTAATTTAGTAAACATTTTTTAATTATGCATGGTAGTATTACTCATCAGGTCAAATGTTCATTATAAAACTTGTCTATTTTATCTGATGAATCCATTCAAATATTATCTTCTAAAATAATTTTTGTACAAATCTTCATTGTAATAATTTTAAAAAATAGTGTACAAATTTGAATAGATTTTATGCTCTTCTTTATTGAGATGATTATATCTTGACCACATAATATTTTTTTATGGAACTGTTTATGGAAATTGTAATTACGGGATGACATAATTGTTACATACAATATTGCAAAACAATTCATTGTAATATTTCCCATTGGACTGCCTAATTATTAGTAAAACGAGTCTACTAAATCTGATTTCATTCAATTCTTCAAGGCAACAATTATTTTTGAATCACATAATAATTATTAAATTTTGTAACAATGAAAGAAGTTGACATAATTACCAATCGACATAATTCACGTTGGTTAAAATAATTATAATAATAACCTGTCCAGTTAAG
>JAQBSW010006741.1:0-46135 GCA_029291075.1 Eudiplozoon nipponicum | reverse complement strand
GTATATATTATTCTTTTCAGTCGAATTTTCTGATATTGACATATTGTATTGTACAGCTAGTGAGATATACCTATCTACACGAGATGAATTGCACAAATATTGTGATGTGATAATTATTTTAATATATATTGTACAATTTCCAATTTTATTATTTGATGGAATATGTGTGGTTTGAATCCAAATAAAGATATTCTATTCTATTCTATTCTATATATATATAAAGATTAGCTTCCTTGTTAATCGAACGTAAATATATTTTATTACTTTAATAAAAGGCAAAGGACTGTGTGCATCTTACGTAACAATACACCCGAATCAGTAACTTGGAAAGAGATAAGCCGCGAAAAACAGAATTATTAAATTACCTGTTCGTGAACATCCCCAATATGCATGATTCAAAACACAAATTATTAGCAGGATTTAAAAAAACCGTAATGTGGAAATAAAATTTCAAATATACATACATATATATATATATATATATATATATATATATATATATATATATATATATATATTATAGTACACTATTTTCAGTTTAAAAATCATGTTTATCGATGTTCGTAAAGCCAAACTAAGAGTAATCTTCATTTTCGTTTAAAAGGTCATTTTTGTTTGTTTTGAAGTACTGTCCGAAATATGCCGTCGACAGGGTTTAAACATAGGTACGTCCACTTCTCAGTCTGACTCTAATCATTACACAAAATTTTCAGCTATATAATAACATAAAGTTTTCGGTTATACTTTACTTCATTTGGAGGCTATTTGGCATCTCGAGACCTAAAGTTCCAACTAATAACCCTGAACCTGTCAATATAGAACAGATATAACGCTACCTTGGTAAGTGTTATTGAATTGCAAATTTCTAAAATTAAGCAATATTCGATAACGCGGGCGATGTTTATAACGATCCACACGATACGTCGTAGCTTCATTTTGAAAGCTAATTTCTGATAGATAAAAAATATTTATCAAATCAATTTTGCGAGCTTGATATAAGCACTAATCCCATTATGCATACATTTGTCAGTATAAACTAAACTTCTTTAACAGTGGTAAAGGCAATTCATCTAGTATACAGATTTCATCCTTATTGGGAATTCTTGAAGTCCTGTCCGTAATTTTACGCGGACGGGGCTTGAACATAGGCACATTTCGCTTCTGAGTGTGTCTCTAAGAAATCCCACCGTACACTACACACTATTTTCAGCTATATACTAAAATAAGATTTTTGGTTAGGCTTTACTTCATTTGGAGTCTATGTGGCATCTCTAGATCTAAAGTTCCAACTAGTCACCCTCAATCTGTCAATATAGAACAGACATGATGCTACCTTGGTAAGTGTTATGGAATTGCAAATTTATAAAATTCAGCAATCTTCGATAACGCGGGCAGTGATAACAATCATTTGTATTATTTTTTTATTATTTATATATTATTCACATTATCATGTACATGAACGATTTTTTATTCATTTTCTCCTTAAGGATCCACCCATGAACACATATCAAAATATATCATTGTACATGGGAAAGAGGCAATAAATTTTATTTAAGCTCGCATTCAAAGAGAATAGATAATATATGTGAATGAAAACCAATCAGATATTTAAAACAGAGAGCAATAAATAGGGGAATCTCCAATCATTTGTGTACATAACCCCACGTACAGGCTCAATTCCAGAACATCTTTTTACTTGCATAAATCTGGATGCAATTTGATTATCCACAGCGCGTCATAAATTGCTAACTCGTTTCTTTCATTGCATTTAGTAATTATGTTAATGGTCATACATGGAGAGCATACGTGGATTCACTATACGATCTGTCACAGACTTCTAAATTGCAATTTACGTTTACTAACTTTATTAACCATTTAGTTAATCGGCTTACGTTAGTTGATCGACAACTTGCGCATATATATTGGTAAATAATATTTTAGGTTGACATTAACGGCTGTTCCTTTTTGATTTTTGATAAAGGCAAGTGTGTTGCCTTAAACAAAACTTGTAGCTTAGCCACATTAAATGTGCGAGTTAACGCCACTTCTACTCTCTTTTTTGTTGTTCAGGAAACAGCTAGTCACTTAAAGGGTATTTTTACGTAGAATGTCTTCCGCTCTGGCCCTAAAAATATATGCTTCTTTTGATTGCCCCTTTAAACAATTAATACACTCAGTTGTATGGGATCACCATTAAACATTAGATAACATTCTTTGTTTTAATATGTATGCGATCGCTTGAATCTGGATAAACTGGTTTATGAAGTCACGTACTAATGATAAATTATATTGAAATAGCACAGAACTGTTATAATTCAAGTATTCTGCAAACCAAGTAGAATTAAGGTCAATAATTCCCTCAAATTTACTTTTAATGTACTTTAGTAACACATTTATGAATGATACACACTAGTCTTTCTCATGCATGGACCATATATATATATAAACTAAACATTACATGCCATAGAAAATGAAATGTATCAAATGGACTAGTTTTGTCATTATTTGGCACGCATTACGTTCTTTACAGAATTGCCGCGACTTAAGGTCGAATTGAACACGATTGCTTCAGTCAAAGAATTCACTCACGGCGCAATGCGTGCAATTTTATGTTATATACTGATTTAATATTTTTGGCTAGTCTTACCTTTAAGTGAAGCCTATTTGACATCGCTTTCAACCTTAGGTTCTAACTGGCCATTCAAGACGCGCAGCTAATGAGTTAAAAGACGCCGAAGCAAATTTCGCACGGTTCGAGCCTCAATCGCGGCAATTCTAGCAAATATTTGATGAGTGTTCAATAAAGAAGAAGTCGGCCAACTTGATAGGTGGCATTTTCTATCTTATTCTATGTTTAGTTCATAATTAACAGCATATAATAAATTCACACATGTTTATTTTCAATATATATATATATATATATATATATATATATATATATATATATATATATATATATACCTATAATTAGGAAAACACAAATAACAAAGTGGATAAGGCCATTTATTTCGTGAATACTAATCATCCTCTTATACAATCATATATATTTATACATTTTGGGTTTTCAATTGATTATGCTAGTGGTAACAAATCTGACTCGTTTTTACTGCTGTTTCTTGTTTTGACTAGTTGGTGAGTGTGTATGCGTTTGTGTTTTGTGTGTATGCGTGTTTGTACATGATCAACGCCCCACAACATAAACCAGCCAAGTTTCTCTGCAAACTACTTGAACCAATACGGAGCATCATAAACGCTAACACTATCAAGGACTCCTTCGAACTAGCAATGAATTGAAGGGGAAGAACATCCTACAGAATAAAATGGTCTCGCTTGACGTCTCATCCTTATTTACAAACATACCACTGGATAAGACAACGGAGATCTTGTGTGACCTCATCAAAAATGAGTTTTTTGACTTCCCTATAGACACCAATGACATCAAAGACCTCATATTAGCATGTACTAAAAACGTGCAATTTACTTTCGAAGGGATATACTACCGTCAGATCAATGGTGTAGCTATGGGAAGTTGCATCGCACCCCTCCTGGCAGATGTATTAATGTATCACCTGTAAAAAAGGAGCCTAAAAGGTATAATTGACCAGTGCGCACTTTACAAAAGGTATGTAGATGATATCTTGTTTTTCATCTCAGAAGCAGCAGACCCTTCTGAAATCCTCAAACAAGCAAATGGAGTCGATCCAGACATCAAATTCACTCTCGAGGTAGAGAAAAACGACTGTTTTCCCTTCCTTGACATCAAACTCACTCGAGAAGCAAACGGAGGTTTGACACTGGCCATACATAGAAAATCCACTTTCACCGGACAATACATTCACTACAACAGTAAGTGTGCCAAAATCCCACAAAAGAAACTTAGTAAACAACCTAGCAAACAGAATCAGGAAGATCTGCTCTGAACACAAGATTAAGGAAGAACTGGGCTACCTCAGGAAATTTTGCTAATGAACAACTACCCAGAGCGTTTCGTTGATGTCAACATCAGACAACGGCAGATTCGTACTAGAGAGGATACCGGCAAGCAGGTTTTCCTAAACTTACCATTTAGAGGCGACGTACCAGCCTCAATAATTGCAAGGCGGCTGAATATAATAACTAAGGACAACTTTCCCAGTGTTAAAGTTAATATGACATTTAGTACACAGAGAATCATGAGGTTGGATGCCAAAGATCAATTGCCAATTCTCTCCAAATCCTTCATAGTCTACAAACTATCATGTATATGCGATAGCACATATATCGGACGTACGAAGAAGCAATTGATAAGCAGAATCCAGCAACATTTGCCACAGAAATTGATTAACAAAGGCTTGTCACCGTCAGGAAAATCAGCTATTTCCGATCATATATTGGCAACGGGGCACCCTGTCAATTCGACCAATTTAACAATTCTACATAAAGCAAAATCAGAAAAATTATTATTTATCTACGAAGCCCTTTACATAAAACAACAAGCACCTGACCTTAATATTCTAAAGTTTCATCAACATGATATTCTTATCGACTGGCCAAGAATAACAAAATTCAACAACAATCTACTAGTATCCAGCCAAGAACAAACAGGCCCTCGACTAGAATCAACAAACGTACAATCAGATTGGCAACAAAGTGAAGTGGAAATAACAGAAGCGCATACGATGACAGAAGTCTCCAAACAATGTGAGTGTTTAACACTGCAATCAACACTGGCGTTGTTACCACGTGAAAACGACAACTTTGCGCAACGAGGTGAAACGATCAACTATACTTGGAAAATAGCACTTGTATATGTTACAGTGAACAATGCGCACAAATGGTTAATTCTCAAGCTATCAAAACAATAATGACAAGATCTGAGACATCACTTCGCAATACTGCGAGAATGACCTTTACATGCAAACACGCATACCAAGAAACAGCAGTAAAAACGAGTCAGATTTGTTACCACAAGCATAATCAATTGAAAACCCAAAATGTATAAATATGTATGATTGTATAAGAGATGATTAGTATTCACGAAATAAATGGCCTTTATCCACTTTGTTATTTGTGTTTTCCTAATTATAAGAATATATATATATATTTATATATATATATATATATAATGTCCATGCTTTGATATTACACAGTTTATTTTTAATTAAAGAATGTGTTCTTCTTCCTTATTATATATATATATATATATATATATATATATATATATATATATACTATAAAAGTAGTGGGCTTCGCGATACAATGTATAAGAGAACCAAAATTGTGGAGACCTAGAAAATAAATATCCACGTCTATTACCTGAAGCGAATTTGAGATCTTACCCAAAACGTCAATAAAAAATAAAAGTTGGTTGCAAATTTCAATACTTTATTAGCAAAGTGTCTCGAGCCAGAACCACGCAGCTAAGCATACAACGCAATTCAAAATCTCATCCAGACTCTAGTATAATAATTACCGAAAGCAAGTCAGTCTTGGACAATATGTACAATGGAAAATTCCAAAAAATTTCAATATTACAAAAAACATTATTGTTTTATGAAACCAGCAATACCACCAAATGTCCAAAAATAATATTTTATTTATATAAATATGAGGAGTTTATTCATGTGCAAAAATTGATTAACCTCTAAAAAGTTTAGGAATAAATGAAATAAATGGTGTAAACGACCCATCTTCAAATAAATGCCGTACGATGTTACAAAGCGGTCATGCGCCGTGACGGCTGAGAATTAATACTAGTGGTGGCACTTAGTAAGGTCGGAATTGCGTTTTACGGCAAATACCGAGAAAGATAGATTATGTAGCATTGTCCAGAAATACTCTTAGACACTTCAGACCGGCTCTAGTTGACTGGCTAGTGTTGCTTCTGTTGTAGCGTTGAAATCAGCTTTGAGAGGCTGAGTGAAGTCTCAGAATTGTCTCGTTGAAAATCTGCGAAATCACCATGGTCTCTCGCACACGGAGAGGTCAATAAATTAGATGTTACTCCGTATCACCCGTTGTGGAGCAACAAGATTGGCGTAAATAGATGACTCTGCTTCTGGAGCAATTCCAGAATTCAGCGTAGGTGAATAATCAGTGTGAAAGGAGACAACCCGTATATGTTGTGCGCAGCAGGAATCAAACATGACTCATCATAAGCATGGTAAATGCACAGTCCTTATATAGTGTTGAAAACGGAAGCTTGGACGCCATTTGCTAACGGCAAATTTTGCATGTTTTAACTGGTACAGTGTGATTTAAATTTGAATTTAATTTAGCAACATGTCGGCGAATTGTTCTTGAGCCGTTACATCACTTTCCTCTTTTCTCGGCAAGGTTTGATAAGAAATGTACGGCAGAATTTGAAATCAGTTTAAGCAACTAGTTATTATTCTGATCATAGCTATAAAAATGCACAGTAAATGCTGGACTGAAGTATGCCTGTTGGTTGCTTCAACAATGATATGATGCCAAATAACCAATAGGCGTTCCTACATGAATTATTAGCTGTAGTGGCCAGTCATATCGCGCGAGGCAAAAGAGAGCATTGTATAGCTAAGAGAGCTGTAGTGTGATTATTTCAAGGTAGATTGCCACTGAAGTTGCCAGGTTTAAGTTAAAACATCAGCAAGCTGGATCGCCGTCAATGTGTTTGAATACGATCAAAGGAGCTAAATTGTGCTCGAAGTTATGGTCATGATATTCGTATAGTGGTCACTGTGCAACTGATGAAGTTGAAATATTCATAGAAAGTGGCCTGTATCCTGATATCAAACAAGTAACTACTTAGTGTTCCTACACAAGGCGACAGCTAGAATTAGCTGGTCATAGCAAAATAGGCAGTGTGAGCTCCGTGTGAGCCTTACGTTACAATATAAAAATATATACATGAAAATCCAATGGTAACGAAAAAATGTAAACGCACATTGTCACAGAGATGGCATAATACAAAAGAACTGTTCAAAAATGGGACACAATTTGTAGCTGAGACAAGTAAGTGTGAGAAGTAAATGAATCATGTGGATTCATAAAGGTCACGCTGCGTGACATAGGGCGCAAGTGGTACGCATAAAGTAAAATATTGGATACGTTGAATAAAGAATAATTAATGTTAAAAAATATCAGTTACGCGCTATGCAAAAAAATCTATTTCTAGGTTGAGATTGTATACAGATCGAGCCTCAGACGCGTTTTGAAGGTTTTATGTTCCCAGGATCACGCGGTTTGATAAACGGTTTCAACTTGTCTATGCTTACCGATGTAGGTGTAGCACCTTGCATGATAATGAAGTATTTAGGTTGTCTGAGCAAAATCTGAAAATTACCGCTATACTTTGGTTGTAGTGGTGCAGCAGTAGTGTCGTTGCGAACGAGTACTCTATTGCAACTGTGGAGGTGCGGGTGAACGAAGACTGGACCAGGCGTATTTCTCGGATGCTGTTTAGGCATTTTACCGAAATGAAGTCGGGGGCGGGTAGCTTCGTCTTGTGAGTCATCCGGTGCGTGTAGTAGACGTGACAGCTGACTAATCAGGCGTAGAAGAATGTCATACAAGAGTTCTGACGCAGACGTTTCAAAGGATTCACGAGTACGGGAACACATAACAATCATAAAATAGGAAGTGCATTCTCTCTAACATACCGTTAGATTGGCGATGGTAGGCAGTCGTCTGGCGTAAGGTGCATCCCATGAACTGCAAGGTGGTTTTGAAACAATCCGATGAGAAGCAGGTGCCTTTATCTGTGATGACATCATTGGGAACACTATAATGCGATAACCAAGCAGAGATAAAACCGTTAGTGACGTCGTATGCAGAAATGATGCCAAGATATAATGCTGCAGACCACCGTGTCTATCTATTAATCATAATTAGAAGGCAGCTGGAAACTTGAACTTTTGTGAGATTAACTATTTTGAAGTGGACGATGGCTAGGCGTGACTTATTCCGAAAATGTTGCAACTTAGAAAGTGTGTGCCGTGTGATCTTGTTTTTCTGGCAAATTGCACACTCGGAGACCCATCGTTTAACGTTTTGTTTAAGCTTGCGAGCTCAGAAACATTCTGTAAGATATCTGCCAGTCGCCTTCCTTCTTGGGTGAGAAAGGTAGTGAATTGAGTCGAAAACCTTTCTCAGAAGGCTGATCGGCAGAACTGATTTGTGTGGGCTTTGTACCCGTGAAGTAAACAATAGGTAAGTCTTCCTAGAAACGATACACAAACTTGGTGGGCTGACGGGCAACTGATCTTTGAATGTGAGTGTTACCGCGCTGTTCTATTCGCAGAAAGGAGGGCGTTAATGCATGTTATTTTATGGTCAAGGAGTTGACTGTAAATGGCAACAGCAAATGTTGTTGTAGCAAGATGTCTGGCCTAGAAAGTGCGTCTGCAATGAAGTTCTGTTCGCCCTTGAAATGAAAGATGTCCTATTTCCATTCGTTTATACGAGACAGCTGTCTTTCTACTTTGGCAGATTACATGGCGACAGTTGAAGTTGCGTTTCGAAGTGCGCTACCTAACGGTAGCGTAAAAACAACAAATCTGCTGCTGCCAATGATGCTGATAAAATATCATAATGCGTCGTGGATGGCAAGGAGTTCTCGACCGAAAGTGGCGTACTTGTTTTTACTTGTTGGGGAGAACAGGAATAAAAACTCAAAGGCTTGCAAACCCTGTCGATTTCTTGTTCCAACTTGGCCCAAATAGCGATATCAGAAGCATTTGTTGTGAGTTGTAATGGTCGTTAACAATCTGGATGCGTTAGCATCGTAGCATTTGCTAAAGAATTGATGGCGAGTCAAAGTAATTCTTCGTATTCAGATGACCAAGAAATCATAGAGTTTTTGATAAGTACTTTTAGATTCCGCATATGCCTACACAACGGATAAAGTTGTCTTGAAAGGCCGGGGCGGAAATTTTGATAGAAGTTTAGGACTCCCAAATATGTCTGCAACTCACTAACAGTCTTCGGTGAATTGAAATTCTTGATTAAATTTGCCTTCGACGGCGAAGGTTGAAAACCTTGTGTCATGATACGATGCCATAAGAAGTCCACGGATGTGGTTGCAATCTGCGTTTTGTCACAGTTGATCTTGAGTCCGTGGTTCGATAAGTGTGAGAGGACATTTCGTTAATGCTTGGCCTGAGATTCTAAGTCTGGAATGCAAACCATTAACTAATCGAGATATGATATACCATATTTGGCGTCGTCGCGACATATGTTGTCCATGAATTATTGAAATGTTTGTTTAAGTCCAAAAGGCATGTAAAGATATTCGAAAAGGCCAAATGAAGTGATGACCGCAGTCTGTTTAATATCTTCTGCCGCTACAGAGGTGGGGTGGTAGGCTTGTCTCAGGTCAATCACTGAGAAGAAATTGCTGCCGCTGAGTTTTTCAAGTAATGTGTTAATATTCGGAATAAAATAGGCATCAGATTTGGTCACTGAATTTAACTTGAGGTAATCTCCACAGGCTCTGTACGATCCGTTTGATTTGAAGACTGCGTGCACTGGTGACGCCCATGAACTTTTGATGGTCTGATGATACTTTCTTCTCATAGCCATGAAAATTCTTCTTGGGCATCTTTCAGTTTAGCAGTTTCCAGTGGTCGCTTCTTGAGTGCAATAGGTTGGCCTTCTGTGACGATATTGTGAATCGTTTTGGAGCCTCGTAGCTCGGACTTGGTGAGATCGGAATGTGACTTTTGATCTCAAAGAGCTGCTGATATCTCTGTTGAATGATGCACGTAGTTGTTGCAAGTAAAACACTTAAAAACATCTCGGCCATTAAATCACCTTTAAAAACAGAGCCCGCTGCACCTGTGTCTACAATGAATTCCTTGCCAATTCTGAAATCAAGAAGATGAAAAATGTCGTTCGGCTGTTTGGCCGGGTCGTGCAAACATGTAGGCTGGACATTGTAACTGACATTGTCAGTTCGGCTGTCTGTGTTTCATAAACGGTTTGGACGAAAACAGTCAATATGAATGTCCGATGGTCAGTGATTATTTTCTAGTAGCGCCGTTGATACCATTGATGCACAGAAAGTACGGTCTTCTACTTTCTGCGCTATACGTTTCCCGATCCTGATGCTCCACTCCGCCTGTGTTCTGTGGCCTTTCCCGTCAACTGTGGAAATTGGCATTTATTCGGAAATTCTTCCGAATGGCAGAGACTGACTTGACATGGATAAAAAAAATTCTGGTAATTCTAGCACCAGTTCATTGGAACATATCTATTAAAATATTGCTGGGATCTAGATCACCGCCTACAGTTATTTCGTGTTTTGGGAGGAAAAATGGGTCTTGCGCTTACCAGATTTAGCTCGGATTTCGTTATGACTAATCCTTCTAGAAATTTAGCCATGTTCAATCTTATTCTCTCTTAAGAGGTGATACTATCATCCTGCGGGGAAGGACAAAAGATTGACAAATTTAACTTTGGATCAAAAACACTAAATTCTAACTTGCTTCTCTCTGATAAGTCATCTATTGATAGAGAGTTGGGGAACTGTCTGTCGTACAATTTTAATGACTGGTTAAGATTGTTAATAAAAAACAACCTAAGCCTCATTATCTGATATAATGGTATTGTAACACCGTATGCAAAATGTCCTTAAAATCTCAATGCCAAGGTTTGGCATGTATAACTGCACATATTTATTTATTATCTGCTCAGATTCAGTGGGACCCAGCAAGGATTCTACTTCATTTTAGAGGCCCAAAATGGGATTGGGTAGATTCCTTGTGGCCTCAATCTTCAGATAAATACGTTTCTACAATTCTGAAGGTAGTTAAGCAAAACCCTTTTACAGTTTTTGATGACTGTCATAAATTGGAAACGTGGAGAAAGCGGAATCTACGCACATATAGACTAATTTGCAATCTCCATCCCGTACAGGATCATTAATGTCTAAAAACGGACCTGACATTCTAACAATCTAAATGGATATTTAAAGCACAAATTTATAGACAAGATTAAATGTATGTAAAAAACGAGAAACAAAATGCTTACTAAAATCTGCATTCACAGTCGAAACTGACGTGATGAGTTTCGACGCACGCAGAAAACTGACGAAATCAAAATCTGCTTCCACAGTTGAAAACTGACGGGATGAGCTTCGACGCACGCAGAAAACTGATGAAATTATGTTCTTTCACAAAATCACAAATCATTGTGCACATTTTACCAGTTTGGAACAGTAAAAAAATAATGTGCTTTCACAAAATCACAATTGGCATGCACAGTTTACTTGTTTGGAGCAGCAAAGAAAATGACAAGATAAAAAAAAGTGTCCAGTTTTTATAGTTTGGCACAGTTTTAGCTATAAAAAAAACATTCATAAAAAAGGCTTCAAAACAAAAACGCTTACAAGACCTCGACTTAAGAAGGATTCACAACCAGGTAAAAAAAATGTGCTATGCGGTAATGTCGATTAACTTTATTCCCACTATAATAAAATTGAAAATAAATACAATCGATTGTATTTATGCCAAAAGTTATGTGATATTAAAAAGTCGAGAAAAAAGGACTGTTCTCAGAATCCTGGCGCGGTCGCCAAATTGTAAACGCCCCCGGCTTCAAGTAAATGCCGTATGACGTTATAAAGTGGTTAGGTGCTGTGAAGACTGAGAATAAGTATTTCTGGTGGCCCTTATTAGGACCAGAAATGCGTTCTCGGCAAATGCCGAGAAAGTTAAACAGTGTAGCAGTGTCTAAAAGTATTCCTATACACTTGAGACCGCCTCTGGTTGACTGGTAGCTTTTCTTTCTGTTGCAACATTGAAATCAGCACCGAGAGGCTGTGTGAAGGCTCAGAATTGTTTCGTTGAAGATATGCGAAAACACCATGGTGAGCGGCAAACGTAGAGATCCAATAAATAGACGTTGCTCCGTCTCACTTTTTGCGCAGCAACAAGATTGGCGTAACTAGGTGACTCTGTTTGTACAGCAAGTCCAGACGTCAGCGTAGGTGAACAGTCAGTGTGACAGGAGACAGCCCGTGCACGTAGTGCTCAGCAGGAATCAAACTTGACTTATGATAAGCATAGTAAATGCACCGTGTTTATATAGCATTGAAAACGAAAGCACACACGCCATTGGTTAACGGCAATTTTGTTCGTTTTAATTGGTGCCGCGTGAGTTAAATTCGAATTTAATTTAGGAAACATGTCGGCGAATTGCTGTTGAGCCATTACATTGGCTTATTTTCTTTTCGTTAAATAAGCAGATTTTGATAGCAATATCATTCCACATTTCATCCTTTAACTGATATTTCAATGTATCATTTAACTTATGGGTCTGAGGCTGGATTTTCATGCTTTGCACTCCACTCCCGTGATACATCATTTGTAATATTCTATTTATAAACAAATCACAGTAATGCTATTAAGAACGCATTTGATTAATTGGTCTCAACTGAAATATGTCATTTGACATGTTATGCATACAATTAATAGTCTAGAGTATGTAGAGCTTAAATTAAATTTCAGCATATCTAATATAACCTCAATAGATTTAAGCATCAATTACTGACATACAAACATACGTAATATGCAAAAATCTAATGAAATATCACTTAGCTATTTTGAGTAGTAATTTTATAATAATTTTGACTCGTACCATTTCGTGATTATTCATTCATTTGAAGTACAAAATTCTCCATATATATGACGAAAATGTTGTGAAATATATTTAATTGACTAAGATCCAGATGTTTTGAATTTACCAATTTAAATTATTTGAGTCCAATTTGCTCATGTTAATGCTTTTGAAAATCCCATCTTATATTACATTAGTTGTAGTAAAATTTTGGCATAACGGTTGTATAAAGTTCAAGAATGAATAGTCTTTAAAAAAACTCTGCTAAACTGTTACCTTATTTTGTCAGTTGAACAGCTCCATCGACGTTTACAATTGCTGCTGTCCAAAATAAACTGTTTCTGCTAACAAACGAAAATGTCGAGCCATTGTCTTTGATTAGCCATAAACTTTCAAATTCCTCAGTAATCCTGGGGAGCTACAGTTTTAATTAATTTACATCGCGAAATTGTGCCGGAAACTTGAGTTGGACTTAACTCTACATGTCCTTCGACGGGTTTCCCAAGAGCCTACATAAGCCAATAAGAATGCTTTTTTAGGGGCCCATATAATTGTAATGATTTATTACAACTTTTGCAAAATTAAGCGTTCAATATTCTATCGCATCCGTGAACTCTTAAAACTAGCCTTAGGTACTAATCATAGCATTTTATCAATTGTATTTCCATTGGCACGTAATGGCTGCGTTGCGAATTTTTCAGGGAAAACGGGCTGCTTTACAAATATTTTAAATCTAATCTCACTTCGGTTCTAGATGGCATTATATAGGTCCAGAATTATTGTCAAGTAATTTATGTAAGTTAATTCTTTATCTTTGACAAATCCATTAGATAAAACTTTTCCCACTGAAGAGACAATCTAGCTTCCGTTTTGGGGATCATAGAATGCAGTGGATTAATTGATGTTTAGTTGAATTAATACTTGTAAAACGTAGTAGGAAGCATGTTTAGCAGAAAATATACGAGTTGTAATCTTTTTACCAAATTCATCAATGCCATCTGTGTAAACAAGGTACGACACCCAAGTATTTGTAGTGTCTCATAGTTATTCACTTAATTTAAGAACTTCTCTCAATAACCATTCAATAGAATAAATCAGTTTGTCTGTGGTGTATGGAAAATCTTATTTTAGCCCAATACGTAAATGCACTGTATGTGAATGTGTTGCAAGCGCAATCTGTCTATAACGGCAAAGTAAATTTTCCCTAATTTTAAAAGAATATGTCTCGGACTCAACCAAATGCAATAAGGTTTCACAATGCTTTCCGAATAATGTTACCAAATTAACCACGATGTCATTGAAATAAACAACTTTTGATTAAGTTTGAGCTTCTACAAACTGATCGAAATGTTCACTCATAAAGACGTTGGATTGATTTCGTTTACGAATTATTTCATAACAAAAAGATTTCGTACTAAAATTTGTCAAGATTAGTTATTATAAAATTCCTTCATTTTAAATCGCTAGTTTATAGAAGGCGGACAATTTTAGGTGGCATATTCACAGTTTTTTTAGATATAACCTTAAATGGGTGATTCAATCTTGTATATCTTGAAATCTAGGCAACTGAATAAGAGTCGCGTGAAGATTTTTGAGGAAAATTCCTTCGTTGTATTCATAAATATTCGACCAAACATTGTTCGAGAATGAAAGGAAACCCGTTTTGGAACTTTTAAATTATATATTTGAACATATTTATTAATCTTTTGTAAAGAAATTTGAGGCCAATTATTTTTTAGTTTATTTATTTTTGAGTCATCTTAGTTCAGGATCAAGAGGTGTATAATTGAATTCTAATCCAGAAAATTACCCAAGATTCCCAGATTAGGCAAAAAAGATGACGAAGAAGTTTGAATAGTACATATGATGGTTTTTTTAACTTCAGCAAGAATTGTGTTTGCATCTGTTTCCAATATCGTATTTGATGGCCTCATTTCATTGTCGACAGAATTCGGCTGAAGTAATACATTTCTTTTCCAGCCACGTGTAGAGCGGCGAAGTATACGATGAGATCTAATAATTTTAGTGCCGTACGATCAAGCTAAGTACACAATCCACGGTCTATTGCACCGTGCATCTCAGCTTGTTTCATATTGAATCAGCAGTTTCTTTATTTCGACGAATTCTTCAACCATTTCTGACATGATCTTCGAGATCGGTGTGATTTGTAGGTTAATCTTTCTTCGTTCTGTAAATTTAGGAGACGTATTTTGGCAATTGTGGTAAAATTTTTGGTACTTTGCTTTCTGAATTCTAAGTGATTTCGACTAGATGGACTGTGGCATAGGAAGATTTATAGTATGCCTTACAAAAATTAATAATTGTTTAATTGGAGCAACCATTGTTCAATTATTTAGGATAATTAGGTAATACGAGCTGGCTATAACTAATTAGAGAATACAAAGAAGTTGTGGCAGAAATTGCGTTTTGTTTGTTATACATATTTTAATGGAGTATCTTAGGTGATTTTTAGTTGTTTAAGAAGAATTTGCGTAAGGCGGTAAAATTGCATGCTATAAAAATTTTAATGCCAGTTGCTTCAGAATAACTATTATCAAATTAAAACAAACATTTAGATATTTGTAGGACATTCATTGCTAGTTTGTTAATGTTGTAATCCAATTTATTATATGTAACATTCTGATCTCAGTTAGAAGAAATTTCATACTGCGTCAAATAGGAAATCGGACAAATCTGGAGGGACGGTTCCTGTGAACCTTAAAAGTTATGTTATGCAAACTTTAATATAAATAACGCAATTATGCTTGAATATAAGCAGACACAATAAATACAGTTCATGTGAAAAACCAATATGGGCTTAGATTCGTTGTAGTTTGTAGCCTTATCATGCAAATCTCAAAATTACAAATTCACTGAAGATTGGCATATATAGAGTAAGCAAATAATGATGTATATTAATGAGACGGAATTAAATTAAATACTACGTAAGGCAACTCCACTTTTATCATCCAGGATAATATTATAGTTCTAAAAATTAAAGCCGTTTTTATAGAGTCCGTTAATTCAGCTAATAACACTCAGATATTATCATAACGACGAAATTAATGCCACCAATATTAATATGAGAACTTTAGGAATCGACGTAGAAGAACGATCGCTTAGACCAAAAACAACAACGACGACGCCAAGAAAACAACGACGACGACAAAAATCAATCAACGACGTCAAAATCAACAACGACGACAACTAATTCCTCAAAGTCATTAATTAATCTCTCAAGTATTGTATACCACATCTAATATAAAAACAATTGCAACTACTTACGGTATATGTAATCCAACATCGAGATGTACTGGATTGTTCTCGGATGTGAAAACAACATCTAGTTAAGAAATTAGCTCCTCTTCTACGGCTACACAACGGTCATAATATGTGTTTCGGCAAATCGATTTCCAGGGGTATGTTTTTGTTTACGATATGAATTAACTGTCAGCCAATTTCTTAGGAATATCTAAAGTTTTAATTGGGTTTGGGCATAATTAATTATTTCCTATTAAAATAATACGCTTCGTATTTTTTAAATTATATTTTGTTTGACAGATTGTTTACGTAAGTTCTTATTATAACTTTAATCCGTAAAATGTAGACATCTTTCTTAAGAATTTTTCTGTTTTCTCGCTGATTACTTTTTATCATTTTATATTATAACCACATGTAGGATATATGTATCACGCATTATGTATGGATGATACGGTGAATGATTCAGAAAGGATTAATTATTTTTTTTGCAACAATGGAAGTTAATATTAATTTCCCAAACTTACTTCTTCTTGCATTGAGCTTAAACTAGACGTGATGAAAAAAACGATTTCATATAATCTCACCGCTTCACTTTTCTGGCTGTTTAACTTCTGAAAAAATTAAAATTTTTATTTGCTGTAAATTGAAGAGAAAAAGATACAAAACATAGCTTGTTGCTGAAAATAATTTTAACTTCTCATATTGAATTGATAAAATTTATATTTTAAAGCTTGCCTATTTAATGCAAATTTATATGACATATGACGCTATGCATAAGTTCTAAGACTGTGTTAAATTTTATTTTGTGTAAATACTCCAAATGATGTCCTGGCCACTACTGAATCATTATTTATTAATAGCGAAAATGTGGTCTATCAGGGTTATTTTATTACATTTTCAAAAGATTGTTTCGATGACACTCTATCAGTTTTAATATATTCTAGGAATATTAATCTCGTTCACTTATATAGCAACATATATATATATATATATATATATATATACTCTAAAGGATGAGACGTCAAGCGAGACCAATTTATTCTGTAGAATGTTCTTCTTCTTCAGTTCATTTGCTAGTTCGGTGAGTTCTTGGTTGTGTTTGCCTTTGTGATGCTTCGTATTGGTTGAAGTATTTTGCAGAGAAACTTGGCTGGTTTATGTTGTGGATCGTTGATCAATGACATAATGGGCCGCATCGAGGGAGCTCCTGAGGCTGTAAGAGTTTTATGAGATTTTGGTTTGCCGTACAATCTTGCGGTGTTTGTTCCGACGGGTTTTGCCTTTTGGATGCCTTCTATGAGTTTTGATCTAATATCGGAATCAGCCACCGATATGAAAACGTGTTTTTTCCATCTTCTTCAGAATTGCATTAATTCTTGATTCGATATTTGTTGAACCATTTTTCTCTTTTTGATGTCTTGTTTAAATTTAGATTGATCAATTATAATATAGTTCATGGACTTTCTATAAGCGTCGTCTTCAAGTATAACAATTCCTGATCCTTTGTCGGGTTTGGCAAGTCGTATGGATTTGTCTGATTGTAGTTTTCTGACTTCGTCTATGTGCTTTTTGTGATGATTTGGTTTCCATTGAATTCTATCTTGTATTGTTCTAGTGCGCTAAGTGTCTCAGCTTTCAGTCCTTGTTAGCATTGAAAGCACGAGGCGGTGTCTTCCGTTAATTCATTGTAAGAATTTTCCGTTCAAGCCTGAATGTCAATAAAGTCACGTTAACTTAGGTTTTTCTTGACTATGCAGAATTTTGCTGCTAAGGAGAGTAATTCTTTCTTTTGTTTTGACAAGATCACTTTTGAATAACTGTGAATAAATGCGTCTGGGTTTGTAGGAAATTTCGATTGTGTAGGAAATTGGTCCAGGTCTTTTGTGAGGTCCTCATTTTCTTTGTCAGCTGTTATTTACATCAGGGTTTCTATCTTCGTTGAAAAAGCGATGTGTTCGCTGTCGTTTAGTCTTGCAATCTGACAACCCAGAGATTGAATGATTCTCTCAGCATCTTGCAGTTTTGATTGGTTGTCCTCGATGGCATTAATAAATTAGCGACTTATGTTTATTCGTCGTTTTTGGTTATTTATCCTGAAGTGTTTGAGGAATCGTTTTGGCACAACATCTGATTGTAAACACGATTTGAAGAACTTAATTATTTTTAGAAGTTTGGCACACAAACAGTTGGCCGCAATATAAGTGTTTAGTTCCTTATGGGTAAAGAGCTGAACACGCTCTTTAATAATCTTTATTTTGTCCATTGCCTTCGAATATTACACAGTATATTTCTAATTAAGAAGAAACAACACAGAAATAACAAAATGGATAAAGACCATTTATTTCGTGAATACTAAACATTACTGTACAATCATTCCTTTATATAAATTCTGGGCTTTCAATTTATTATGGTGGTGGTAACAAATTTAACTCGCTTTTACTTCTATTTCTTGCTTTGGCTAATTGGTAAGTATGTATGTGTTTGCGTTTGTGTGTGTATCTGTTTGCATGCTGTATTGCAAATGGATGTCTGATATCTAGTCATTATTGTTTTGATGGCTTGAGAATTAACCATTTGTGCGCATTGTTCACAGTAATAAGTACGAGTGCTATTTTTCCCATTGTAGTTTATCGTTTCACCCTGTTGCGCAAATTTGTATTCTGCACATGGTAACAGCGCCAGTGTGGATTGCAGTGTTAAACGCTAATAATGTTTGAAAACTTCCGTCACTGCCTCTGTTATTTCCTCTTTAGTTTGTTGCCAGGAAGAAAAAACACGTTACTAACAACGTGGATTAAGGCTATTTATCTCATGTACGCTAAACTTTATTTTCAATTTTCAATTTATATACATTCTGGGTTTTCATTTGATTATATGGGTGGCAACAAATCTGACTTGGTTTTATTTCTATTTCTTGATTTGGAAGATTAGCACGTGTATATGCGTATATGTCTGTGTGTCTGTGCCTGTTTGTTCGTATAAGTCTTTCTCGCTAAATTGTAAATTGATGTTTTAGATCTGGTCATTCTTGTATTGATGGCTTGAAAGTTAACCATATGTATTAGTTCTACGCAATAACCAGTATATAATTGTTATATATTGAAATAATTGATGTCATGCTTAATGCAAAATGTGATAATTGATATCAATTAAGGCCAGGATATACGGATTAAATGGAGTAACAGGTGTTCAGAAATAATTGTAATTCTCAATTTCGGTGAACTATAGAATAAATTGATATCCATCATGTTGGTACCATGTACCGACTCGGCAACCATACTGTTAGTACCATGTACCTTTTCGGTACTAAAATTTTGGTATCGGTTACTAACATAGAAGTGTACGATAGCTTTGAAATCGCATTGTCGAAGACTTTATATGATGTTAGCTTCACTATTGCATGTTTACACAGTCGTCTAGGAGATTGTACCGTCCTATTATCCAACATTCCTCACCCAGATATATAGTGGTTAAAGGGCGTAATACCGGCTCCTACTGATGAGTCGTCAATAAGCACGAAACGAATGTGCATGAGATTATACTTTCGGTTCATGCTGACTTTGATTTATCCTTCTGGTCACAACTGAACTAATTTGTTACTAGGTTTGCAACATCTAATACATACTTGCATATATATTAGTTCTCCGCAACATACAGTATTTACCTGTTATATATTGAATTAAATGATGTCATGCTTAATGCGAAATGTGATAACTGATATCGATCAAGACCAAAGAGTATGGATTTGGTTGAGCAATAGATGTGCAGAAAAAAGTTGAAATTCTCAATTTCGGTGAACTATAGCATAAAATTATATGCTTCATGTTGGTACCATGTGCCGACTCGTCAACCATAGTGTTAGTACCATGTACCTTTTCGGTACTAAAATTGTGGTATCGGTTACTAACACAAAAGTGTACTTTAGCTTTGAAAGCGCATTGTCGAAGACTTTATATGATGTTAGCTTCACTATTGTATGTTTACACAGTCGTCTAGGAAATTGTTCCGTCCTATAATCCCACAGTCCGCACCCATATATATTGTAGTTAAAGGGCGTAATACCAGCTCCTACTGATGAGTCGTTAGTAAGCACGAAACAAATGTGCATGAGATAATACTTTCTGTTCATGCTGTCTTTGGTTTATCCTTCTGGCCACAACTGAACCAATTTGTTACTAGGTTTGCAACATCTCATACATACTTGCATATATATTATTTCTCCGCAACAAGCAGTATTTAACTGTTATATATTGAATTAAATGATGGCATGCTTAATGCGAAATGTGATAACTGATATCGATCAAGGCCAATGTGTATGGAATTGGTTGAGCAATAGGTGTACAGAAAAAGTTGTATTTCTCAATTTCGGTGAATTATAGCATAAAATTATTTGCATCATGCTGGTACCATGTGCCGACTCGTCAGCCATATTGTTAGTACTATGTACCTTTTCGGTACACACATTTTTGGTATCGGTTACTAACACAATTGCCATTGTGTTATTATCCTTTACAGACTCTGGATATATATTATATAGTGTGAGTTATCTTTCAAGTCGCATTGTCGAAGACTTTATATGATGTTAGTTTCAGTATTGTATGTGTACGCATTAGTCTAGGAGATTGTACCGTCCTATTATCCCACGTTCCTCACCCAAATATATAGTGGTTAAAGGGCGTAATACCGGCTCCTACTGATGATTCGCCAGTAAGTACGAAACACATGTGCATGAGATTATACTTTCCGTTCATGCTGTCTTTGCTTTATCCTTCTGGTCACAACTGAACTTATTTGTTACTAGGTTCGCAACACCTAATGCATACTTGCATATATTTTGTTATCCGCAACACACAGTAATTAAAGATATAAACGTGTTTGAATATTCATGGGCCCACAAGCAATATACCTAGGAATGATGTTTAGACTTACAAACAGAGAAGTATAGAAGTAGTAAGACCAGTGTGTATCACTGCTATCAGACAACAAACCCCGTTGTTTATGGTTGTTTCAGATCCACTCGCGAGTTGTGCGTTCGTAGAAATGTACAGGAACCCAAAAATCTTTAGTGACGCCAACATTTAAAGTAACTTGCCGCACCGATGTAAATTTAAATGCTCCCGACAAATAGTCATTTGATACCCATGAATTGGTGAATCTCAGAATATCACTAGGTCTACGCTGAATGTTTCCGTGGTCGTTTGTCATCGCGGACGTACACTATTGTATGTTCTACTTAGATTGCCTCTCGAAATATGGGTTGATAATTGGCATAGCGATAAATATCATGCTAGACTCATTCAGAAATATAAGTGTACATACCTTTGTTTATAATAGCAATTCCCTGGCTTTTCACTCAGGACTAATGACTCGTTGGAATCCGCTCAAACACCATTACGTGAAATCCTCAACATTTTTCCGAATATCATAAATATTAATATTGAAGTTTCCATCAGTACACCTAGACTGACTATGCTGCATATTATAGCAACAAAAGGCGCATCGGTCAATACCAGAGTTCGACATTTAGATAATAAAACTTTACATCATACAAATTACATTTCTATTAGACGCTAGAGACATTAGGATTCCTCTTAATTCTAGTCCATGGGCATCATTAATTCACATGTAAGACAAGCGATACATTGGAGATTAGCGATAATGTGGAGACTATCTTGCCCCCAAAAATATTACAACTCCAGATTGTTATCCAATAAATGACGCCATTGGACGTTACATTTGAACTCGATGTCGAAGGCAAAATGCGTCCCATTACAGATTATTCTTTAAAAGTGAAAAAGATCATAAAATAAATATTTAGAAATGGAAAGATAATTACTAGCTCCACATGACACCTGCCTCCAAATGGTATCATATTTCCTCTGTTACACCTTCATAATAAAATCAACAACGGTTAGTTTTTGTAGGTTTTACAGAAATGTTCACATTATTATCCGTAATGTAATATATAGCAAATGATCCATTTTAGTGAGTTTAACTTCAACATTAGTCATGTAAATGGCAAAGAGAATATGGTGGCTGTTTGTTTATTTTTCATTGACATAAATTTAATAGTTTATCCGTATGCCAAACTGTCACAATAGAAAGACTTCCAGACGAGACAAGATACAGACAAAGTACTTGCATAGTGCTGACGATTACATCCTGATAGATTTTGTAACTTTAAGCTGGGTATATAATATCAAAGGAAATGTGGTTAGTAAAATTTGGCTTCTATTTCATAAATATTACAAGTTGAGTATTCCTGATGTGTCTGGTACTAGATTGATTTTACGTTAAAACAATTTTTGCCCTATCATTTGACGAGATTTTACCATATAGGACAAAGCAGACCGACAAGTTCAACTCATAAAAGTCGTTCGTCGTACTCACTCGGATTTAGACTATTTGGATACGACGAACTCTCGTTTTAGATTTACATCTGATGACTTAATTACTCTACCTAAAGTACGTGACTTTCATTTTTGCATGTAAATAATTGATCGAGACTAAAATATAGCTTGAGGCAGTACCGCTAATTGGTCAAAATGAGGCGACCACTACCTATGCATTCTTGTTACACCGGCTAGAAATATTTGATGTACCAGTCGTATTAGTCACTGATCAAGGTCCAAATTTCATGACATACCTATCTTACGATAACCTAAAGTTCCTGAGATTTGATGTGCAAAAAAACTACAGCATTCAATTATAAGTGTGACGGTCTCATCGAACGAGTTAAACGTGGCGCTAAGGGTGTCGAGCGAAAAATCCGAATGGCCCACTGCATGTCCTCTAGTCTTACTCGGCATGCGATCAAGGTATCGCTAAAGCATAAAAACATCAGTTGCACGGGCCATATTTTTTCACAGTTTGCAACTTTTGACAATTGGGGGGCGCTCAAGATATATATATATATATATATATATATATATATATATATATATATATATATATATATATATATATATATATATATACTAGCTACCACACATACATGAGAATTTGTAGACTATAAATGATTTGGCATGAGTTGGTTATTAATATTTAGCATCCAGCCTCATGTATGTCTGTGTGCTAAATGTGATATTAACTTTAACACTGGGAAAATTGTCTTTAGTTATTCTCTTAATTTTATTCTATTTGTAATAACTATGGAGAATTTTCCTAGTGTTAATGTTAGGTGAACAATTATCTGATTATGGCCGACTGACTGATTTTCTGGAGCTTGGTCTCTTTAATCTATTTTGATAAAATGTTATGTAGGGTCTTAACGGTACTCTACGGTTGATGCTGGCAGGGGCTCGGATGTCCGTTGCGATGATTTATGGGGACAATGAGGGCGATACGATGGTAGCATAGAATCCTACATCCTTTAATTCATTAATTACTTTTCTGAAATTGGACAGTTGGGTGGTCACCTTACTCTCAAATTTGTTAAACTTAGCCACGGGTGCAACACAAATACCTAATGAAATATTTGATAAACCCAAAAGATCATCATTTTTATAATCGGACATTGTTACAACTAAGTAATTTAACAATAAATTCTGAAGCAGTTAGCATTCAAAAAGGAGTTATAAGCAAATAAGGATCTAATTCCCCGGAAAATAAAATTTACTCAGTTTCAAATATAAACTCTATAACTTTGAATTTTAACATGAAAATATTTAGATCTAAAATGAAGAAAACTCGGATGTTAAATTTCCATGCCAAATAATTAATTTAGTAGAGCGTTATTTAACTTTGGATTTTTCTGTTTAAATTTTTTTAAATTGACCATTCAATGTTTTCATATTAATGATATTTCATTTAAAATTGAAGACTAGGGCATTATACACATTAATTGTTCAAAGCCTAAAAATAAATAAATGTTTATAAAATTTACCATGACCACAAGCTTGAACAGAGTACTTCACTCATGGAAAGTTGTTGACTTCATGAAAGCGCCATTCTGCAAGTAAATCAAATATAGACATCAGCGAACAAAGTGACTGACGATAAGTTGACTAAACACTGTTCTTCATCTACAAAAATTTTGCGCAGCTTATATGAAATTAGTGCACATTGAGATGTCTTATTACTATTCTTGACGAAGGACATCGTATCTTGAGATGATAAATTAATTAATTTGTAGGGGTCCTTTACGGGGTTCCTCTCTCCCTACATAGAGCTGGTAGCGGCTACGATCGGTTGTTACTTCAGCTGGGGCACCAAACCGAGCGCACCAATTGAGCTCTAAAGCATAACTGACAGTGCCTTGCTTCATGTCTGGCAGTGGTATGGCCTCATACCATCGAGTGGTGCGATCCCGTATTGGCAGTAGATATCGCATATTGTTCACGGCAGGTAAGGTTACCAGATCAACGTGTATGTGCGTAAACCGGACTTTGGGCACTTGAATGACTTGTGGCGCCGTTTTTGTGTGTCTCGTCACTTTGCATTTCTGACATTCTAGACATTGTTTTGACCACTTCTTGACATCTCGCCGCATGCCAGGCCAAAAATACGTTCTGGATAGAATTTCCACTGAGGCTTCGCCAGATGGATGGCTCATTGAATGGTAAACTTCGAAGATCTTGTGACGGAGTTTTTCAGGTATAAACGGCCGAGGGCCCACGCCAGTTATTTCACACTGCAGCAGAGTTCCATCATAATCAAATGTTTTCAGGCGATTGACATCAAATGTCCGAAGTGATGGATCATCTTGCTGAGCTGCTTGCAATTCCTGAGTGCTTATAGGTGAAGGACACAGGATAGAAGCACAGAGTTCTGCAGGACGACTTAGGGAGTCTGCGACCACGTTTTCTGATCCTTTGACATGAGTGACTTCATATTCATACTCGTGTATTCGTGTAAGTTGTGAGTTGACACGTCGTGAATATAAATACTCTTTCTTTCCTCTGAGCATCGGGAGTAGAGGAAGATGGTCTGTGTAGATCTTGAACTTTCGGCCATCCAGATAGGTGTGGAAGTGTAGGATCGACCGGTAGATTGCGAGTAACTCTTTCCCTAATGTATCATATCGCGTCTCGCGAGGTTGTAGTTTTTGCGAATAGAAGGCGATAGGTTGGTGTATGCCATTGATGGACTGTTGAAGTACTGCGCCTATGGCAACGTCGGATGCGTCAGTGATCAATTCAAAAGGTTGAGACCAATCAGGAGAATGTAGCATGGTCGCTTTGCATAAGGCCCTTTTGGCATCCTCGTAAGCCTGCATGTCGTCCACGTTGAGCTGAATCAGTTGTGATTTCTTGACAAAACGGCTTTCTGGCACGAGATATTTGTGAAGAGGTGCCAGAATCTTGGCAAGGCAGGGTACAAATCGAGAATAGTAGTTCATCTTGCCCAAGAATCGTCGTAATGCTCGAACGGTGGTTGGAGGCTGTAGATCTTGAATAGCACGAACCTTAGCAGGTATAGGTGTCATGCCTTCTTCGGAAATTTGATGACCGAGGAATTCAATTGATTGCTGTGCAAAGACGCATTTGTTGCCATGAAGTCGGAGGCCATAGTCTGCTAGACGTGTGAGTAGAATATCAATATGCTGTATATGTTCGGACATTGAGTTGGAGAATACCAGGATGTCGTCTAAATATGGAATTACAAATGGTAGACCATCTAGTATTTCGTCCATAACGCGTTGGAAGGTTTGCGAGGCATTCTTGAGACCGAAAGGCATATAGTGATATTCGTGAGTGCCACCTCCAGTGAATCTGAGTGCAGTATATGATACGGAGTCTTTGTCCATCGGTACTTGATAGTAGGCTTTCACTAGGTCAAGTTTTGAATACACAGCATGACCAATAGCAGATCTGAGTAGGTCAGCTGGATTTGGCAGGATGTACGAATCAGACTGTGTGCAAGAATTGAGAATGCGATAATCCCCGCACACCCTGAATGTTGCTGGTTCACTCTTTGGTACTACTACCACAGGCGACGCAAAAGGTGAGCTGGATCGTGTACAGATGCCTTGTTGACGTAGCATGGCGAATTCTTGCTCGGCGGCCTTATGTTTGTGTGGTGCCAATGGACGTGCTCGTGGAGGATGAGGAAGTGGTTTCGATAAGATGATACGATGGGCTGTGATGGCACGCTTCCTCTTGAGATCGGGCATGAAGGAGATAGGTTTGAAAATTTCTTCATGACGTTTCAGAACATCGTCCAGTTGCGGTACATGAGGAACTGGAGGAATTAGCTGTATGGATGAGACTGCTTCGGCGCGAGTCGTATGTTTTAGCGCTGATGAAAGCAACTGATTGTCTGCAGTGCGTATCTCTCGTGTTCTTGGACGAATGGTAAGGTCGAAGTGTTCGAGAAAGTCACGTCCAATGATGTTTCTTGTCGTATTGGCAATGATGAAAGGATAATTGAAACATCTTTTTGAGTTGGAGAACGAGATTGTGTGTACTCGTACCCCAAAGTCGCTATACTGGAGCCATTGGCGCAGGTCAGATTGCTGGTGTCGACTGGGTGGGTAGGTTCGAAATAATTGTGGCGTAGTAAGCTTACATCTGATCCAGTGTCTATGAGAAATAATTCGCCAGAGGTTGCGTCACGGATGAGAAAGGATGTTGATAGTGGCAACTGACGATGAGACTGGTTGCTGGCATTTGGGCGTTTGAAGCATGACTTGACTGGAACCGTCGCTGTAAATACAATAGTTTGATTGCGCTCTACCGCGAAAGCAACGTGCTTCGAGCCATCAGACGTGGAGCGGCCAACGATCTTGGGGTGCTCAGCCTCTACTGCCGCAGAGGAGGCTGACCCCAGCAGTTTTCCGAACCTTCCATGGGCGGATCCTCCTGAGTTGTTGAGGGTGACCGCGCCCACTTGAACGTCGCGTCTGTGCGCGGGAATGTGCAGCCGTTTCTGAGGCAATAACGTGTGGAGTGGCCATAGCTGCGGTGATTCGGACACCACTCCGCCGGTAACTGTGGAACTGTGGCCCGGCCTCTCGACGTCGACCTCCTGGCGCTATTCCGGGACGGTGGTCGACGCTGGTCACGCCTGCTCTGGTCGCGTCTATTATGCACGGCATCGACTGAGGCCAAATTTGGCCTGACGGTGAGGTTCTCGAGCAGGCTGATGAGGCGTTCATTCGTGATATTTGTTCCGGCTGATGATGCGGTGGATTGTGATTCGGACAGTCTTGAGGTGATGTGGCCTTTCTCTGGGGCAGGTGAGCTGTAGTGGTGTTTCTTCCACCACTTGTCTAGACGTGCCGGCAGAACGTCGTCTTTTACTTCGACGGATTCGTGCAGGAACGTGGCCATCTCTTGGAGTGCCGGCGGGAGCTTCTGTATGAAAAGTCGCATTAAGATTTCCTTGGGCAGGTTGAATTCCAAGGCTTTCTGCTCCATCTCCCTAAATAGCTCAGAAGGCGTGCGGCTACCTAGGGACATCTGGCTCATTAATTCTGTAAGCCTGTCTTCTCAATCTGGTGTCAAGCGCTGCTTGACGGCGCGTTGCAGGCTCTGCCATGGCTGCGCACATGTGCCCTCAGTGTATTGATGCAGAATATCTTTTAGTCCGCGTCTGAAAGACATTGGTATTGTCTCCCAAACCCTCAAAATATTTAGCCCTCGTATGTTATATTAGACACCTTGACCAATAAAGTAACATCGTCGACCCACTCGTCAAGGTAGTCTGGATCGAATTGGCATATTGTGTACTGTGTCCATGTGTTGGTGCGGCCTGTTACTGGGCTCACCACCGGGCTTCCTGCATTTCCTGAAATGAACATCATCTTATGTGTGTGTGAGTGTTGTCGAGAATAGATGGCAGTGTAACATCGTCCTCAACCGTCATCGTGCGGCTGTGTTCGAGCCTTGTGATCTCGAGAGGGTGTTTTTCTGTGATATGTGTCTTAGAATTTACTTTCCTTCGTGGCATGCATCAAAAGTTCTCAAAATATAGATGTTTATTAATTCTTTACTGGCTGTAATTATTTGACCTTGACAAGCACTATATTTGTCAAAATCGAACACCGTTGGGTTGTAACGCGGAGCCGCGTGTTACATACACCTCCCCCTCCGACAATGAAAATTAGTACACAATGAAGGGGGCTAACCTTACAGGAGGCGTTATTGCTCTGCCATACCATGTAACGACTGATTTCGGCTCTGTCAACACTGATTCTGGTTCCTCTATATCTCGCGGCGGCGTGACGGCGTCAGTTGGCTCGGTTGTTGATGAGATTTCGGGCGTCAGTCCGTAGTCAGCAAGACTGTCTGGAGGTGGAGTTATCGTTTCTTCACCGCCTGATAGGTCAACATCGCGGAACAGCGGGTCATTTGGATCCACGTCGGCCGGGGATAGTCTGTGTTTGGAGACCGCTTCAGCTTTGCCATTAATCTCCAAAATGATGTAATTCTGACGTCGATCTAACACACGATAAGGACCGCGCTTCGGTTTGGCTAGAATCCTGTTATCCATGTCGTTGTTGACGAAGAACCATTTGCAGCTATCAAAATCTTTGCGTTTATTTATTGGACCATGTTGCTGACGTATAGGACAAATCGGTCGATTCTGAGCGTTGTACTGTAGGTAACTGCGAAGTGGAAACAGAAATGCCGGATCGTTCATCGTTATTGCAGTTTCAGAGCGTGATCGGACTAGTTCGCCAGGCAGCCGTAGACATTCGCCAAGTACCATTTCAGCGGAGCTACATTTGATCGGCTCACGAGGTCTTGTACGCATTGATAAGAGTACTTTCGGTAAAGCCGCAAGCCAATTATCTTCTGGGATGGCCTTGAGTGCCGCTTTCAGTTCCCGGTGTGGCTCTCGGATTGCGAGCCGCGGTCACAGAGTGTTTGACACCATAGTATTTCAGTAGGGCTGCGAACTCTTCGCCGAGTAACTGTGCGCCACGATCGGTTGTCACTTCAGCTAGAGCACCAAATCGAGCGGACCAATTGAGCTCTAAAGCATAACTGAAAGTATCTTGCTTCATGTCTGGCAGTGGTATGGCATCATAACATGGAGTGGTGCGATCCCGTACTGACAGTAGATATCGTGTATTGTTCACGGCAAGTAAGGTTACCAGATCAACGTATTTGTGCTTACACGGACTTTGGGAACTTGGGTTACTTGTGGCGCCGTTTTAGTGTTACAAGATCAACGCGTTTGTGTGTGAACCGGACCTTGGGCACTTGGATTACTTGTGGCGCCGTTTTGGTGTGTCTCGTCACTTTGCATTTCTGATATTCTAGACATTGTTTTGACCACTTCTTGACAGCTCGCCGCATGCCAGGCCAAAATACAATCTGGATAAAATTTCCACTGAGGCTTCGCCAGATGGGTGGCTCATTGAATGGTAGACCTCGAAGATCTTGTGACGGAGTTTTTCAGGTATTTCTGGGATATGTCTTAGAATTTACTTTCCGTTGTTGCATTCATCAAAAGTTCTCAAAATATAGATGTTTATTAATTCTTTACTGGCTGTGCGTTTGACGAAACGGGGCACCATTTATGTAGAGGTTTTTTGCGGGGTTGCTATCTACCTACATAGAACGGGTAGCTGCTGTTGAGATCCGTGCTTATGATCAATCCCCGGCCTTTTCCCGATGGGTGATGTGAGAAGGCTTATTCAAATGATCACATATGTATTGTACACAATGTTGTCTGGAAAATTCATAGTTAGTCCAAATTGACCGTGCTCTAGACGGCAACAAAACGAAATACTGTTAACAAAATTGAATGACTTATACACATGCAATTATCAATTCACAGTTAAAAAAAACTGTCCGTGCTCTAGACGGCAACAAAAGGATATACTGTCAACACAAGTAATAAAATATTCACAAACGTCTGAATTGTGATGAATACATGTAACCGATTGAAAATATTTGATGATATAAATAAAGTCACTGGTAAAAGTAGTCACTGATCATGGATAGACAAAGTCGTGTAAAATCTTCAATGAAAAAACTTCACAAATAATTAATCCACTCTTTGCTATGGTTTTAACTTATTTAATTATAATGTAGGAGTTTTGCGGGGTTATTTTATCCCTACATATGTTTGGTATCGGCTGTTGAGATCCGTTTTTATGATCAATCCCGTGCACTTTCCCAATGGGTGTGATGTGAGAAGGCTAATTCGAATGATCACATATGTATTGTAAACAAAGTAGCAAGGCTAATTCATAGTTAGTCCAAATTAACCGTGCTCTAGACGGCAATTAAATGAAATATGGTTAACACAATTTAATGTCTTATGCATAAGTCACAGTCAAACAAAATTGTCCGTGCTCTAGACGGCAAAAGAATTAATATTGTTTACAAAGTTGAATGTCTTATGCACAAGCAATTATTCTTTCACAAATGTCTGAATTGTGGTAATTAAATGTAACCGATTGAAAATATATGATGATATGAGTAAAGTCACTGGTAAAATTTGTCTCTGGTGATAAATAGATCAAAATCGTGTAAGAAATTCAATGAAAAGACTTTGCAAATAATTAATTCACTGTTTGCTATGGTTTTAACTTATTTAATTAGAATAATCCATTGTTCTCTGAAATTCGGATAGGTATAATTAGATGCGAAAGGTAAGTCACTTGTATAAACTGCGAATAATCCAACTAAGAGAAATAAATCCGCTATGACACTATAATCCACCGCATGTTTTCTGCTTATTGCGCGCGGGTGTCTATATTTAATAAACAAAGCCCTATTATGTACAAATAAAATTGCAGTTCAAGAAATCTCAATTAAAACTTCCTGAAACTAACAGAGCTTTTTTCTAAAATCACCGTTAAAAAAATATTGTGTAAAAACAGAGTTAGATTATTTGACCTTAAAAAGCACTATATTTGTCAAAATTGAACATCGATTGGTTGTAACGCGGAGCCGCGTGTTACAGTAAATAACCTAATTCAATCTGTAATTGATAGTATGTTTGCTGGAGATCTAAAGTGAGATAAACCTCATATTCAATTATGACATGAAGCAGAGTGATCTGGTTAAGGAGAGAATAAGAATAACCCTTATACACTGATTTTAATACATGATAATTTCCACAAACTCTGAATTGTCCCGTTTCAGGTTTGGCAACCACCACGATTGGGGAAGAAAAATTGGAATTTGACCTCTTAGAAATTCCTTCTTCGCAGAATTGATGAAATTTGGCAGTAGTAATATGTTGATTGGGTTTTGTCAACGGTTGGGCCTTGAAACAAATAAGGCAACGGGCCATTAACTCTATTTCGTGCTATACTTCTTTACTCAATCCATTTCGTTTTGCACTAAAATGTTGAAATATTGCAAGGTATTTATCTATGATTTTTCTATGATAATTTTATTGCTGGAAAGCTTGGCAACTTTACAAGATCTCTGCATAAGCAGAATCTAAGCATTTTACTGTTTGTCTCAGTTCTAAACCTCTTGTTGCAATCTTTGATTTTGCCTTTGGTACACCTTTTATGTGCATATCATTGAGTCTTTACAATATATACACCTACGTCTTCTTCTAGCGGGGGTCTTATGCTTTTCCCAGTGAGGAATTTCTCTACCGGGTTGATGCTGCTTTTCCATCTGGGTTCACCTAAACACGGGTATAGGCAGCCATCTCCTTGGCACTTGGAACTCCTTCCATATTCAGAATGTGCCTTACACCATAAATGTGGTTCTCCAAAAATTTGACGCTAGCGACTCCTTCGACATCTTAAATCTTTATCATGACACCGAGATTGCAATATACTGTTCTCCACTTCTTCAATTTGGCATTTTTTATTCGGAAATTTGCTACTTAAATCGCAAATCTCTGCTTGTACGGTCAGGAGAGATTTTGTATTCGCCATGACTTGCTTCCTTATAATTAAAACTGTTGTTTCAGCATGTATCTAGGGCATTTGCAGTTTGTACACGCCGTCTAACTCTTTGAGTTTACTTGGCTAATCAACATTCAAAGTTGCAAAAACTTTGAGTGTGGATCTGAGTGTGGCTATTATTTCAGCCATAAAAATAGAATTTAACACATCTTGAGATATATTTAATCCGTAAGCTTCCGCACAAAGGCGTTCAATAAATTCTCTAGACGGAACAGTTTTCACATTCATGTGAAACATCCCAGTTAATATTTTAAATCAAGTTTACGAGCTTGAAATAAACAAAAATCACTTTGTATTTGACCTGTCGTCGAACAACAGCAAAACTACCACCAGTCGCACGCACTGACGCGTTTCGACATTCCATGATCATCACCAAAGTACGTTGGCAAACTGACTAGCAAGGATCAAATTACATGGCATATACAGGAAAAGTAAAATTGGATATGCTGCTCTCACATCTTGTAGTCTCGCATAAATTAAACTTGACTGGAAATGTCGGCTAGACAATTTCTATTCAGTCACGAACATTAACAGTTTGCATCTTTCGCCTTAAATACAAATATAGGCATTACAATTAAGTAATAATTGATTGCGCGGGTTGTGTCAACAATTATTTAAATGAAGTTTGCGAGTTTGAAGTAAACATCAATTCTATTGTGTTTGACCAGTCGTTGAAGAGTATAGCAAAACTACCGCCAGTCTCACGCAATGACGGGT
Source organism: Eudiplozoon nipponicum (assembly GCA_029291075.1). Taxonomy (NCBI): domain Eukaryota; kingdom Metazoa; phylum Platyhelminthes; class Monogenea; order Mazocraeidea; family Diplozoidae; genus Eudiplozoon; species Eudiplozoon nipponicum. The sequence continues at coordinate 13,749 of JAQBSW010006741.1, read as the reverse complement.
TTCGAACTTTCATGATCATCATCAGAGTGACACGGCAAACCAACTAAAGAGGATCAAACCGAATCGCATATATATGAAAAACAAAATTAAATATGAGGCTCTCACCTCTAGCAATCTCGCATAAATTGAAATTGACTGGAAACGATGATTGCACAATTTCTATGCTCTGACGAACATTAGCTTTCGCCACATATATATATAGGCAATACAATTAAACAATAATTGAATGTGCGGGTGGTAGTAACAATTCTTTAAATCAAGTTTGAACTATGATTGATAGATTTATCCGATGACCTAAGGCTATACCGCTTGACACCATTTCTGCAGATGAAGATGCTAATGGTTTCATCTCGGTATGGATAGCACATTATGCTTTTCGCATCGAGGTCATTACTAATAGAGGTATTTGCTTCCCATCCGCTCGTTTCAAAACAATCCTGTGGGTCAAGGATTCACTTTACATCACACAACTGCCTAAAACTACTTATCTAAATGTATGTTAGGAAGAATGCATGAGGAACTTAAAGCAGCAACTGGGTCGATGCATTACCTATAGTCCTTCTTGCTATGCGTTCCCGTATTTGCAAATCTATTAGAACGTCTGTGTCACAACTCTTGTATGACATGGTCTTACGCCTGCCTACTCATCTTTCACGTTTAATAACCGCAAAGTATGACACCCAAGTCGAAAATTCTTTCCTTTGATTTCATTTCAGCAAAATGCCTGCCAAGCAGCCGAGACATGTATCTTGGTCAGTTTTCGTTCATCCGCGGCTCCAGAGCTGCAAGAAAGTTCTCGTTTGTAACGACGCTTCTGTTGCATCATTGCAACCTAGGTATCGCGGTCCTTACAAGATTCTGTTAAGAGAGCCTAAATATTTCATTATCATACTAGGTACGAAACCTACATCGGTAAGCATAGACTGGTGAATGTTTTTATCAAGCTGCCTGATCCTGGCGACTTGCAACCTTCTACAGGCATTTCAGGCTCTACATGTCCACAATAACAACCTAGTAATAAGTTGCTTTTCATTACGTTTAACTCATGAAAATATTTTCTAAATAATTTTAAGTTATTCTACCTATCAAATATTAACGTGTTGCGCACCAGTTGCGCCCTATTTCACGTGATGTGATCTCCACTCCTGAGTCCACACTTGCTTATTTTGATATGACCAGCTACTTAGAGCTAATGCTTTGTGTAAAATCACTAAGTAGTCATCGCTTTAATATCATGGTATAGGCCATTTTCATTCATACCACAAATCCATCAGTTACACAGTACACATTTACAAACGAATATCATGATCAAAATTTTGGGCCCACACACCTGCTCCATTGGTCGTATCGAGATCACGTTGCAGTGATCCAGCCTACCTATATTACGACATAACCCTGGCAAATTAAGTTGCAATATACTTTAAAATTTTGACGCCACGGCTCTTAAAACCTATCTCAATGCTCTATTTCGCTTGACGTGGTGTGACCTGTGACTAAAACTTATAATTGGTGTAGCAATTACTAAATGTTATTTGGCATTATATCATTGTTGAAGAAATTAACAAATATGCACCAGCCAAACACTAATATAATTTTTTGTTAACCATGGGCAGAATAATAACCAGTTTCTTAAGTGGGTTCGGTCTCTGCCCTGCAGTATTAATCAAGACTCGCTTGGAGGTATTTTTTTTTATTTTTTCCTTAATTCTCAATGTGAAGGGTTATTCAACAGTTCATATTAATTTGCCGAAATCTTGACAAAATTAAATTCAAAATTAAATATTCTGGACCAATAGGAGTGGTCCAAACTACATTTGACAAATTGCATGCGACTTAGAATAGAATAGAATAGAATAGAATATCTTTATTTGGATTCAAACCACACATGTTCCATCAAATAGTAAAATTGGAAAATGTACAATATAAAACGATATCAAATCACATAAATATGTGCAATTAGTTGTACTGTACAATGTATCAGCATCAGAAAGTTCGGCTGTAAAGAGTGATAGATTCTTCATCAAAAATAGGAAAATTTAAGGTATGATTCGAGTGTAACATTTTGCAAGAAAAAAAGGGAACCATGACTAATAATTGATGGTATGTATTGTTGATTAACAAGATGATATAATGCATGACATTTCAGTTTTAATAATACAAAACTTGAAGATAGAATCTCGAGAAGTTATGCTGCTGAAAAACAATTAATCCTGTCTTTTATTTAACCATGAGAAAGTATTATCATAATCAAAATTAAAAATATCAGCAGGATTGTACACTTTTTCTAGTTCGGTAGATTAAAATTTAAAAGACATCTTAGATGGAAGCGTTTCTCTAAGCCCCTTTGGCAATTGATTGTAAATTTTTAAAAAAGAGAACAGCTTGCTCGCAACATTCCACACCAATGGTGGACATATTGCAAAATTACCAGATCTAGTTCCAACTTCATGACTCGTTCTTATTTGATTCATATAGGCACCAATCCACTGGTTCAAATGGAAAGCTTTTATGCAATAGGACTAATTTGTTTCACAACTTTTCTTTGTACAGTTTCAATCTTATTAGACAAACCCTTTGTTAAAGGATTCCAAGTAGCGACAGCATATTCTAGTATCGGTCTAATCCATATTATAAACATTTTAAATTTTATTTCATTCGATAAGATATTTCTATTTATTATTGCCCATCTGTTCTTGGCACTGCCTACTATCCTTTCAATATGTCTCTCAGCAGAAGCCGTACAATGAATAGTTATGCCTAAATCCTTAATTTCTTGCATAAGTTTAATCTCAAAAACATCATTAATCTCAGCATCATGAAAATAAGCATAATTAAATTCTGTTCTGTTACCTATTTTTGAAGCTCTCGTCTTTTACCGTTTATTCTCAGCTCTAGTGTTAACAAGTATCTACTTAGAAAAGAATAGAATAGAATATCTTTATTTGGATTCAAACCACACATGTTCCATCAAATAATAATATTGGAAAATGTACAATATAGAAAAAAAAGATATCGCATCACATAAATATGTGCAATTAGTCTCATGTACATAAGTAAATCTCACTAGTTGTACTGTATATATAACAAGGTAAAATTCGAGTGTAACATTGTGCAAAAAAATGAGAACCATGACTAGCAATTGATTGTATGTATTGTTGACTAGCATGATGATAAAATGTATAACCTTTCGATTTGAATAATGCTAAAACTTGGAGATAAAAATCTCAAAAAATTATGTTTCTGCTAACAATTATCCATGTCTTTTATTCAGCCATGAGAATGTATTATCATAATCAAAAGAAAAAATATCAACGGGATTGTAGACTTTTTCTAGTCCAGTAGATAACAATTTAAAAGACATCTTGGATGGAGGCGTTTCTCTAAGCCCCTTTGGTAATTGATTATAAATTTTGTAGATTTTTGAAAAAGAGAATATGTATGGTATGAATCCAATTTAAGATATTCTATTCTATTCTATTCAACTTGCTTGCAACATTCCCCACCAAAGGAGGAGATATTGCCAAGTGGCCAGATCTAGTTCCAACTTCATGACTCCTTCTTATTGGCTTCATATAGGCACCAGTCCTCTGGTTCAAATGGAAAACTTTTATGCAATAGCACATCCTCCGAAACCATAAAGGTTGCAGTGATACTAACTGCAACCTTGTGGCGTATATAGTGCAGGAGAAAGGACTAATTTTTTTCACGACTTTTCTTTGTACAGCTTCATTCTTATTGGACAAGCCCTTTTTTAATGAATTCCAAGTAGCGGCCGCATATTCTAGTATCGGTCTAATCCATATTAAATACATTTTAAGTTTTACATCATTCGATAAGATATTTCGATTTATTAGTGCCCATCTTTTCTTGGCACTGCCTACTACCCGTTCAATGTGTCTCTCAGGAGAAGCTGTACATCTATATAAGCGTGCATCTATATAAGCGTGATGGAAATATCGCACAACACTTTTTGCTCTTCTCCTTGCGTTTGATTGCCATCTCTCTGTTTGCTGCACTGAGTACCCACGCTGACTTTTCTGCTTGCGTTTAACACGCTCACACTAATTCGGTTAGTCTTCAGTCAGGTCAATTCTCTTGCTGCTGAGCATCCAGTTATACCTAATCGACCATCTAACAATCGTACTTATATGTGTTTCAGCCATCTCGGTGTTCACCGCGGATATTCACAAGACTATAATAGGCCGCCGAACAGCAACAAACACATCCTGCTTAGTCAATTCTACTAATTCAAATGCATCTACTTAAAGGATAACCAATGAACGAACAGAAAAATAGAGTTAATTACTAGAAGGACTTCTGTTTACTCACATTGCTCCAAACCTTCATATACTCCCACGGCATTTGACGTTGAACGATTTCTTGGTCTTATTACGGGCCATCGCCTTACAGTCAATGCTTGTCAGTAATTATAAGCAACACCACACTGTACTCTTACTGGTGTATTTAATGACGTTTGTGGCCTTACAAAGAGTTTTAAATTCATTTAACCTTTCAATTTTTTGGCTATAAATTATTTGAAATATTAGAAAAATACTAAATATTAAATTAGTCTATCTTCATATATTCTACAAACAATTGCAGGGTCTTTAATAAAATTAAATCTTATTTGCAAAGGCATTATTAAAGATCTTTTATTTGCATTATGTGTATTAATTATTTTACTATATTTACTAGTATATTGTCGTATTTATTAGACGTGCTCGTGCATTATCGTCATGTTTCAAAAAGTAGTTCGCTTACAGAAAAAAGTTAAGTATTTCAAAAACTACATTGCAATTGATGATAGGACTATAACTAGAGATATTGTACGCCAGTTAGATTTGAAGCCCGTTAAGAATATTGTTTTTGAATTTGACCCATTTCATAGAAAGACTGAGAGTATAAGGTTTCTATTTTTGTCTAATTTTAGAAATGCTCTTTCTTTATTTCATCATAAACACTTGAACAAAAGTCATAACTGTGTGAGAAAGGTGGAGATTAAGTCCGATTTGTCGCCCCCCGTCATCAAGTTTGAATATAGTAATGATTTTCATTTATTGTTTCAGATAATGGCTCGAAATTGATTATAAAAACAGAAAATTTATCACTTAGAGATGTTGCCAATGTCGTACTATCACATACAGAGTTGCAGCTTGCCTTGTAGTTATAGAAAATAAAAATAATTAACTATTTCGTCTTTTAAATTCTAATTTTATTTTAATTACACCTAGACTAAAAATGCATTCCCTTTATGTAGACAATATGAACAGCATTTAGTACAACCAGTCGTATTTCATGTAGTGATGAGGACTATTTTCTTTGCTTTATCTGTGATGTTACTCTTACTACAACAGAATCGTTTTTCGAGCATTTGTTTTCGAACCATGGTTGGAATTTGCTAACAAATGAAAAATTTAGGAAAACTATCAAAGATCAATATATGTGGATAATGTTCGTCAACTGGTGCCGTTTACATGTATTCCATAATTCTTAAAAATAATTTTTAGAACTCAACCGATTTGGATGCAATATTAAATGAAATTAGTGTCTTAACTGACATGGAAAAATTTTTGAAACCAGTTGTTCCAGATGACGCTGCCTTGATGATAGGTATTTCCTTCCGTATATGTTTTCTCAATTCTTAAAATTCAACTATCCTTTGTTCATTATATTTCATTGTAAGTATTTACCAAATAAGTACACCTTTGCATTGGATTACGATTTATGGAAACATGTTTAATAATTTTAAACTATTAAAGAAAATACATTTGTAATTGGCATCGGGGGCGATATATCCACATACTAGCAAATAATAATAAATTTATTTGGCAACAAAGGCCAACAGGCCCAACAATTGAAATGATGAGGTACAAATCAAAAGTAGGATATGTAAAGTTGAATGTAATTGTGACTAGCAAAGTATATAACCATAGGGGAGGAAGGAGTTGAGAAAGGGAAATCCTTCGTAATAGATCGTTCTGATAGAATGGAGATTCCATTGGACTAGGAAGGATCGACTAGATAGAAGAGTCTGCACGCCAGTGTCGCGTGCAGGGATCATTGACTTCAGTTGAGCGAGGTTGCGGCTGATGGAAAGCGTGGAGGAACCAGCGTCCGATGAATGCTAGATGGTCCAGTAGGCTTTTTGAGTTTCCGATTGTTTGCTGAAACAAAAAGAAGAGATTTAGTAGAGCAGATTGTGGCATAGCAATCAATATTTGAATGCGGTAGAATGAAAACGAGAATAGAAATGGTATCGGTGAGTCCTTATTAGAGTTTGAGAGTCAGAGGCGAATGGTTGAAAGGGGGGCTAGCCAGAAGAGACTTCACGCTCCGAAACTGGATAATAGCCTAGGGATAGAAAGAAGTGTTATGGGTTAAGGAGGAACCAGTTTCGCTTCCAATCAGATGTCTCGCCTAGGAATTTGTTAAAGAAGTGATTGTGAGCCGCCTTTCTAAATTCGTGATGGGATAGGAGCTTTATTTCCGCGGGAAGAGCGTTGAATACACTTGTGGCTTTGGAAAAGAGATAGATTTTATTAAATATAATGGGAGTGTAATTAGATTAGATTCAAGAGTTGCTGTGGCGTGTAGCATGGCAATGACTTGGATGAGCGAAGTTTAATAGTGATAGGCTAGCTGTGATCTTATGAACGAAAGAAATGATCAAGATACAAATCTAAAGTTATTGATCTAAATACTATATAATTTTCATCAGTAGGTAAGTTTAACATGTAGATATACGACTAATTAATTATGCGAGTAATCTCATCATCATAATCAAAAATACGTCGGTAATTGCAATTTAACATTAGTTAGTTTATTGAGGCCCCTTTATTTCGTCTCATATTGGTTGATCTATGTTGTCATTCTTTGATTTAATTTAGCGAAGCAACATCAAATTAAGTTGGATCGCTTTTAATTGTACAAAAAACAGCGCATAAGTGATAAACGCGGGAAGGCGTACATACCTAAGTACAAGTTTCCAATTTAAGTCCATGCTATGCACACATTTTTATTGTCTATCTAGCTGGGGGAAAGGGTGTTCAAACTAACTATATCCGTAGTGCTCAATTCTTTGTCATATTTTGTCTAAGCTTAGAAACCCGCGTGTTTTTAGATGGGATATTTTTGTGTATTGCCACTTATCATTTCCGTCTAGAGTATCTGAGTTTGTATTCGAATATTTACGAATCTGCGGTCCTACTCTATAGAAATCTGAGCAGCATGTGCCTACACCAAACGACTCTGGTTACATGCTGAGTACAACAGTAATTAGTGGTTTGGTTTACACACCAAAACATCATTGGTATTTTTAGGAATCGTCGTCTTCTTGGTCGAATATCACAGACTTTTTCTCTTTCGCTATATTGCAGCAATGCGAAATTAAATAGTTTCATTTCCCCCAATTCTTAACTGTAATTATCCTTGGCAAAAATTTTTTAGCAACTTTATAAGCGATCGGTTTTCAAGAAATTATTTAAGACATTTCTTGCCATCATCACTAGTGTGCCTATTTAATTCAGTCGCTTTTGAACGATTAAATACAGTTAGCAATAGATCGCTTAATTTATTTAGTTAATTTAAGAAAATAAAATTAAATGAAGTTTATGTTTTGTGATTTCGTTTCTACATCATGTAACGCACAAGAGCAACCCAATTAATTTTTTTATAGAAAAATTGCGCATCCAAGACAACATGCACTACAGACAAGAGTCAACTTATAAATAATATTTTCTCGATTGCATTACAATCTTATTTCTGGCAACTAGTATCTCCTATTGTGATTTGCACGCTGTTAGCCACCTGAAGTGCAAATGTTAGGCCAGACTAGTCTAGGATCAGGAATTTTTCACTACAAACTGTTCAAAAGCGAGAAAAATTTAAAATCTTTTCGTACGTGACTTTTGGGTAATTGGTGACGGAGCAACTATGTGTTTGCATAAATCACTACGCTATTTCATTGCTCATGTTTAACCACACGTTATCTAAGACAGTAACCTCATTTATATACATATTGACATAAATGCGTTTTGTTCACTCTGGCATTGTGTTTCTGTAAATCAAGACTCCTGAATACTGGTGACACTGACATTTGTGATACCGGTAAATTTATCAAATCGCGCTGTACGTGTTCTTATCATGATAACTGAAATTATTAAAATTGGTTCTAGAGATAAGTTCTGGATTATTATACTTTGCTTAGATAGTGTAGTTTTGAAAATTGTTTGTGCAAGGCAAAAAAATATCTGATTATGTTCATAACGTGATAACAATTTTTCCCTTTTTTGTTAAGCAATCATATTTCTACTCTTATCTTATTTTAATCAATTTTATGATCTAGATATTTCAGATGTTCTGGGATTTAGTTTTGATGATACTGTGGCTAGCATGAAGGAAGATGTAAACGAACTTGATGATGTGGATTTTCTACGCCAGCAGCTCAAAACTGTTAACGAACAGCTGACTTTATGCAAGTAATTTGAACTATATTTAATTTCAGTTTTGTTTTATATTGATTTTCCACCATAGTACGAAAAATGTTAATGCAATGTCTGCTAATGCGGTAAGAATAGCAAAACTTTACTATACTAAATCCAAGTAGGTTTCTTTCAGCTTTATGTACTTATTCATGAATTTTTATTCATGTGAATACGACATATGTAGCAACTGCTCATATGTATTATCACACATAAATCATCGCAAACAAAAATAAATACCAAAAGTTGTGTTTTATTCCTGTGCGTATTGTGTCAACCCTGAAGATGAGACTGGAAATTCGGTCTCGAAAATTTGGGAAAAGAACAATGGAAAAGCTTGTTCCAACGTCACTTTCAGACAATCAGCTGATGAAAGGCTTAAAATGAAGGGACAAGTGAGAACCCATCAATCAAGGCCAATAATCAGAGCACCTGAAAATGATCAAAATTCAAGATTATACCGACCTAAGAGTGCTATCAATTGTCCCACACAAGAAAAATGCGGTCAAATCCACAAAAATAAATGTAGATCTAGATAATATATAGGATGGACTCGAGAGCAAACTGTAAATATGCTACAAATATTCATAAATTTCATTAAAGGCTATACATATATTCTGGATTGCGAGAAAATGACATATATGCATTAAATTCTTATATAATAAACTCGTAACAAGATCGTAGGTCTAAAATGGTGTTATTCGTGCTTCTTGAAATAGTTGACGGTCAAGGTAAATGTCGAATTGTTTGTTGAGATGCGCTTCAGAGTTTAGAGGAATTCGTAATACATTGATGGAGTAACTACTTCAATTATGGCAGTTCTATGCGTACAGTTTGAATGGATTTTGTGCGTTTATCTTATTGTACCTTTTCATTCTACCTGGTTACTCATCTATTGGGCATTTGTCCGCAAGCTCAAATGTTGGCTAACATGCCATCCTACTTTGATAACGGCTTCCACCTGTTATGGATCTTGTGTACGATTACGGCGCAAATACGCGTTAAAGTTTGGTTTTGGAAAGACAGATTGGTGGGTTTCTTTCATAGTTTTGGATGTCGGTTGGTAGCATAGTTTATCTAATAATAGGAGACCCAGCGGATGAATAGATATTCTCTAAATGCTTGCTACGTTTACTAACCGTCTACAGCGCTCTTGTGTCTGAGCGATACTCAAGTGTTCACTTGTAACCTAATGCAAATTGCACTATTTCAGTTGGAGTTTTAGTATGTGGTGCATTCGTTGTAAAATTTTCAAAGATGCTGCTGTAATGCATGAAAAAAGTAGTTCTTTATCGACATGTTTTGGCGAATATCAAGATTGAAGAGCCTATTGTCGACGCAAATAGTGTTTGATGAATTTCCGCGAGTTCCGTTCGCGGGTTGTTGCTTCGCACTATCAGTTTCACAAAGATCCGATTGATCATGATTTTCCAGTATGTGATCTGTTTTGTCTTGAATCAGGCTGGGTGCGTATTCGTCCCATTCTTCCGAAGGCTTCAACATCGTTAATACTAACCATTGAAAATGCTGTGTTAAACAGTCTTTGTTTTAACACCGCACTGCACAACAACCCTTAAAAACATATCTGTCAGAGAATAGTGTTTGAACTATCTATACGAGCTCTTCGTTGAGAATGTCATATTATTGGTCCTTTAGCAGAATGGCTTAAATAGCCTTTCATCTTGTGAGCTACAATTTCTGGTTTATCTACAAGTATCCCAAACGAATTCAAGCTCATATTACAGTTTGTAGTCTAATTATATGAAACTACTGACCAACGGGTTGTTTAATACATATTCCATATATCTTAGTCACAAATACTTTGTGCAAATCCTTCTGTGAATTCCAGTTTACTATAAGTTGATCAATAAAGTGATTAAAAAGACATTCTATGGACGCTATCTCGGTAGCTGTATGAAAATATTGCTGGTTTAAGTTCGAACTGGGGCTCATCTATACGTAACCGTCGTTTTAAAACAATTTGTCAAATAAGTTTTTACCAGTATTTTTGCCATAACACAAATTAATTTTGCTCATGACTGCCACACAAAGTTTAGGAGCTTGTTGAATAAAATTGGGATGAGGCGCTATTTCAACATAGTCAACATTATGCATAAGAGGAAACCATATAACTGTTGCTTGGAGAATCTGCCATGTTATTAATAATGCAGTTTATCTTTTAAATACAAGTCAATTCTATTTTTAATAGTGAGCGAAATCTCCTTGGATGACTTCGTATTTTAGATGCAAGCATTTCTTAGAATCTAAGTTTGTTTTTAAATAATCACCGGAATTCAATGTAATTTTCTATTATTGGGTTGTTGGAGCTTACCGACTATATACTATATACGTGTTCCAGAACGAACGGAAAACCTGGATGATCCCACACCGTCTATATCTAATTGATACATGATCTATTTGAGTGTATAGTTGTTCGGGAACTGTGGGTCGACTTTAGCACAAGGCTTTACACTACTTTTGAAGTTTGTGCTAAATAAGTAAAATTTATGCTTCGAGCAGCTATCCGACAGTCGTTAACCATTATTTTTGCATATTCAGCTTAAGGTGTATCTGTTACCTGGGTCAAATTCGGCATTGGAAAACTTCTGTCGACTCGGACCTTTCACTTATCCGTTGTCGATTTTCATTCACTTTTTCCGTAAAGATAAATCAAATCTATATCAAATAGATGTAAGAAGGCTCTAAAAACCTTTTTTTCCAACATAAATATGAATTTATTTTAAAATCAATATTAGATGGTCATCCTGGTGACAAATCGAACTTTCTGTAGATAAAGATATGAACTCTCTATGGAAAATTTTTAAAGTTGCGTCAAAAGGAGGCTAGTTTTGTTTATAATAATCTTTGTAGAGTTATAAGACGCGAATTTAAGTGCAGGTTGAAAGTTGATCTTGAACGAACAAAGAGATGGTTCAATTCCTCGTTGAAAATTCAATTTAGCGAAGCTGTGAATTATAGTTAAATCAATTTAATTACCGAAAAAATATACCGTCTTCATAGGTGTGCTGAAATTTTCCTACAGAAATGTTCTTGGGCAATTGCGTCTGTGCTTGTATGTATCAACAGTGTGAAATGTTAATCTCGAACAGCAAGGGTAGTTCGAAATACGGAACACAATATTGTCTCGTAAACGTCGAAAAACAGCAGACCCTGATGCTTTACTTCCGTGCTTAAGGATGTTGGCGACACATTTTGACAAAAAGTTTTCATATTACATGGAATGAGGAGACCGTGTCGCTTGCTTGGTGTTATTCGATCCTCATTCTATCTTCAAAAATGACAATCGTAGGTAATGCGTTAACCATAGTAGTATAAGCTTGATTCCAGTCGTTTCTAAGTTATTTTCCTTGATTATTTAACACCCTCTTTTCACTTTGCGTAAATCACATACTAAAGGACAAGCTGGATTCTGGTCAGGACGAGGTTTTTTGTGTATTATTTATACCTTAAGTGTAGTTCTTGAACAGCAAGATATGTATCGCCGTCCCACAATAGTCATCTTTCTAGACTTCAAAGATGCAATTGACTCAATAGATCGCCTTGTTCTGTTCAATATTCTATCAAAAAGTGGTATACTCACGAAATTTGTAAATATTATATGTGCTCTCTACACAAACATTCCTGGTTGCGTTAAAGTCTACAAGGGACTAACAACTTTACCAACAACGGTAGTGTTCGTCAAGACTATCTACTTTCTTCGCTTTTGTTAAATTTGGTTATAGATGACTTTATTCACAATATTCTTCTATACGTTCTGATTGCGGGTGTCTAAGTTTATCCGGGCGGTAGATTAGTTGATATTGTGTATGCAGAAGATAATGTATTATTAATAATAGTCGTGACACCTTGAATAGATTAGCGACCGTTGTTCCGTCTATCGTTTTGAAATTCGCACTCTTTAAATGTTAGTTATTTATACAGGATCGCCCATCATTCATTCAAACTCTGCAGCTACAATGTGAAGATCTGGACGGTGCTGACAGCTTTAAATATCTTGAAGGCTCTATCATTAAATCAGGCAGTATTACTGACGAGGTGGGTATGAGAATCGCGAAATCTGGAATAAATTTCTTTAAATTACACCATTTATGGAGAAACGAGAGTATTACACTGTTTTAACGGTCGTGTTTAAAATGCGTCGACGTGCAGTTTTATTATACGCTAGTGAGATTTCTTCATTTAGAGTTGGTGATTTTGGACACTTACTGTCATTCGGCTACCGTTGTCTGAGAAGCAAAGTGCACATAGGCTACTAACAATAAGTAACCGACACTGACATCCGTAGACGTGTTTTTGGATACGAAAACAAGTGCTTCTCGTTAGAAAAACATATCAAGCCCTATCAATTGCGCTGGCTTGGTCCTGTTTTGCGTTTGCCTTTTATTCCATTGCCCAGGAAAGCATTCTCTCGCCCAGTGCAGTATTGGCGGTAACGTCTAAAGTCGTCTACTTTTAAATTGTGTAGTATAGAACTAGTTCGTCTGCCAGGATTGGGTTCAAATGAGCATCATAATTTTGCATAACACAGGATTGTCTGCAGTCAGTATCCTTCATCGGTCCACAATTCATGATATCTTAGGACCAAACTCATCCTCAGTTGCGTCATTTCACATAAAACAAATAGCCTAACGCATGTAAATGTCAAATTACACTTCAGCCGATGTAATTTTTCTTTGTTGATTTTACACATTATGAGACTAACAAGTCCGATTTATAAATGAAATGATTCGAGGAAATCTCAAACTTAAAAAAAAAATTCCAGTAACCCTTTGAGATCATCATTGTATTGCATCAGTTCAAATGACCTGAACATAACAAATAGTTAGACGCTTCAAAAGGTAAATTAACATCCATGGAATGCATTTTTTATTTTGATAGATGAGCCTGTTGATTTTTATATTTAAACAAATACCAAAAAACTTGTGACGAGTGTGATTTTTTCCTGTGAGTGTGGGACCCTGAAGATGGGACTGGAAATGAAGTCTCGAAAATTCGGAAAATCTGGTTCAAACGTCATTTTCAGATAAGCAGCTCATGGTCGGCATCGTAGTGTGGGAACAAGTGAAACCCCATTAATCAATGACGAACACTATCTGTGAACCTGGAAATGTTGAGGTATTAAGATTTTGCCGACCTATGAGTGCTATCAATTGTCCCACAAGCAAAATGCGAGAAAAAGGCAAGTAAAACCAGCACTGCGCAAGGTAAAACAACGTTTAAGTGATAGAAAGTTGGGTGATTTGGGAAT